>JAOTQJ010194915.1:0-20919 GCA_025642045.1 Solanum sejunctum
CATAGACAACGTGAAAGAAAGAAGTTCGAAAATTCACTATAATCAAGATAAGAAAATAAATTTTTTCTCAACCTATACATGCTGGTCGTGACTTAAATGAATAACATCTACATCATGCAACATATATATATATATATATGTATATATATATATATATATATATATATATGACCATCAATATAAAAGGAAATTATTTTAAACTTTGAATTTTATTGGCTCTGATTTTTCGTGTCATGCTTTGATATGATTTAGGTATTATATTATACATTGTTGATGTATGTATGCTTGTTATACACCAGACAACATGTTCTATTTATGTATCAATTGAAATTCACGATTTAAATATTACATAAAAAGATCAAGTTATTTTCTTATATGTGATGTTATGAGCAAAGTTGTCAAGAATTGAAGATTTTGTGTGTTCGAGGTTGACACGTTTGTCAGACATTGTGTGAGTTCCATAATGATATATTGATGTGGACCAAGTATGTCTATTATTGAAATATGAATGAGGACCTTGTGAGATTTGATACAAAAGCGACTATTGAGTCGGACTGTTATTGTCATATATGAGGACTATTTCATGAAATAATTGATATAACTAATTGCTGGCATATGAATTTTTAAGAAAATATTTTTTGTGGAGTATATTTTTCCTAATATGAAATGCACCCTCACTTTTTCTTCATGACAGTGTTTTGATTGGACTTCTTATCTTAACCATATAAAGTAATAATTTAATACTAACATATATCATATACAAACTCCTCGTATTTAGAGTTAAAAATGCCAAAATATGAGTCATCATTTATGGACCCACTATTGTATTGCCTCAAATTTATTTGTTTTAATCTATTTAATTTAATTTGTTATTATTTGAATAATTTTACATTTATTTTTAACTTTTAACATGTAAGAAAAAATAATTATATTTTTTTATATCATAATTTTAGCATTAATTCTTTATTTTTGAAGATTTAATACTATCATAAATATAATTAATCCAGATAAAGTGACCAAATAGATAAGTTATATTGTTTCAAACTTTTTTACTTTGTTTAAATTTAGATTTGTTTCTTTTTCTCAACTGACTCAAATATGAAATTCTCAACTTCTTTAATTAACTCAATTTCTCATTTGACCACTTTCTTGGCTTGATAGGCTAAGTTGTCTTTTTAGTTAAGCTTGGGCCATAGGCCCGATTTTATTTAATAATCTAAAACGATGGGTGGGAAAAATTTCTATATGCAATGATCCACAAAATAAGTCAGTGGAACCTGGCTTTGGGGAAATATAAAAGTAACCTTATGGTTATTTTCCTAAATTGGGCGCCTAACTCTTTACTTTCCGTAATCCTCCATTGTTTATGTCTCTATGGTTGCCCATTCAACATTTTCTTTTTCACCATTTCTGCATTTCTAACTTCCTTTACATTGCTCACATGGAGATTTATGCTATCAGTTATCAAAGGTAGTAAAGTCTTTATTTTATTTTTTAGATAATTGATGGTTCATCCCTAGAGGCTGCACCATTGCTGAAGAAGTATGGTGTCATGAAATCTTTGCCTCTTACTAGGCCTGTAGAGGCAGATGTTCAATTTTTCCACTTTGGAAATATTTTTTAAATCTTTTTTCTTGGTTCTGAACTCAATTTTGCCTATGAATTTGTACTGTAGTTGAGTTTTGTTGTTTTTATTGTAGTTTTAGATGGAATTAGAGCTATATGAGAGTGAGGAAGAGACAGCAAGGAGAGAAGAGGTGTTGCATCAGATTAATCGGGTAAATTTTGAAGCTTAGTAGTATTAGCTTAATCAATTGTTGTTTTGCTTTATTTTTACATTAATTTTGATTGTACAACCTTTAGCTTTTGTATATGTTGTTAATATGTGTTGGTTTACCGCTTTATGTTCTATTTTAAATACAGTGTCTGTGACATATTGAGAACGAGCAAACAAAAACCCTTAAATATATTTTCGTTTTGGGTTGGGTTGTTAATTATTAGTTTTCGATTATAGATTTTGCCTTGGGTGGGGTTGAATAAGTGAAAACTTTCTTGTTGAGCCTGCAATTTAACAACTTTTTCTTTAGGGTATTACTGATAATCATGACGATCTCCCTATTTCTTGAGGGCATTGCCAGTTACTTTCACATGTAAAAGGACCACACAATATTCATCAGTCTCACATGGTAAAACTCATCTCATTTTTTATTAGTAGCATTTTGTTTTGCGTGTTTTTCCTCATAGCTAATGTTTGTGCGATTTTGCACTTTTTTTTTGGTTCATGAAAAAGGCTAACATTCTTTTGGGATAATGATTAATGTTGGGGTTAAGCATCTTCTTTTTTTTCCTCTTTTATTGGAGACATAAAAGGAAAGGTTGTGTTTTTATATTTTTGGTAATCAAGATGTACCATTACCTAATTAATATTAAGTAATGTATAAGCAGTTTACCTGCTAGTGTATGGCATAGCATTGTTTAGGTGAGCCACATCCCGGTTCAGGAAAATCAAAATAGATAAGTTTGTTTTACGCATATAACTCATTCTAGGCTATCTGCTTCAACTTGGTTTGCAGCAAAAGCTAGAGGAACTACAAAAAGGGTAGTATTGTCATAATCTATCTTCTTTGCTCTTTCCTTCATAAGTCGGTCTGCCACTTGATTTTGTTCTCTAAATTAGTATCTAATTTAACTAGTAATTTTTTGGAAATATGTGTTTTATTTGACTCTACTTTATAAAATATTTCTAACTTCTAACTCTCAAATTCTGAAAAATAAAAAATAAAAAGCAGATAAGATTTAGAGGATTTTCAATTTTAGAGGCTACATTGTTTGGATTGTGGCAACTAATATTATCTGAAAGAATTATTAATTTTTTTAGGGGGAGGGGGGTTTGTATGAATTGAAATCAGTGTTGCTAAAATTTATCTTTCGTGCAACATTTTTAATATGTCTTTTCTAATTTGAGTTGAAATTACAAGATATTTGGCAAATATATATATTTCAAAATTGATAAAGCCGTTCATCAAATAATTTGTTACAAAATATTTTTCTTGTTGAAATTGATAGAGTACCAGCTTATTAAGATGCTTAAAAGATGTATAAAGTAATCTGGATTAATATTATGTTGAATATCTTTTATAAAGATAGACAAAACTCGTTACTTAACTTGTCCAGCCTGATTCAGACAATATTATTATTAAAAAAATTAATGAAGGATGGTTCAACTCTTAAAATAAAGCATATATGCAACATCAATGTAAAAGTAAATATCTACATCGATAGAAAGTTCCACTGGCATTGATTAATAGTTTCCATGATAAATGCTCCCAAGTGTTAACCTGAATATGTATTTTCACTGAACTTCATATTTATTGCCTTTTTTACTTTCTCAATATAGATTATGTGTTATAAAAAAGGTACAATAACATTCTAAAGGAATAATAATGATTTGTTTATGTGTGTATAATCTAAATACTTGTTCCAGTAACAAAATGAAAGCCTAGGCATAATAAGTAAAGTTTTTGTCGTGCGACAAGGAGGTCAACATTAGAAATAACCTTTTATAAAAAGGTAGGGTAAGAATGCATAGAATAAAATCTTCTAATCTGGCCCTTTTCTTGACTCTATATTTATTGAAACTAACTCTTTTCTAGACTCCATATATATGAAAACTTAATGCAGTGGGCTATCTTCTATTGAAGCAATTTAAGTCCTTAAGAAAGTCCTCTATATGCTAACACATTCTGTATACCTTTCCACAAACTTCAGTGTTTGTCTATTAACATTAATTGACATACTCCTTGTCGCTCTTGCATCGGTCTTGTCGATGGGGACTAGAGTTTAACTATTTTTAGGAAAATTCTAGTAAGGGGAGGCAAATCAAGTAATGAGTGTAGGCAAATCTCGTATGGTGCGACAAAATTTAGTGAGGATGTTACGTATATCTATAAGAGGAGGTGTAGAGATAACCTTCTTAGCATAAGAAGTCCTACATCGACAAAATATAGGAGAGGTGTTAGATATATAAATAAGTAGGCCTTACACTATATCTATGTGTTTTCAAGTTATGCAGGCCAATGCCTAAAGCAAACATCATCACTTATGTGGTGGGCCATTATAGATGTTATTAAAGTCACTCATGTATTAGCCATGTCTATGTGGACCTGAGTTTAGGCAAACCTCCATGAGAATATTGGATATAATAGTAAGCATGCCATATATCATAGTAATTAATGCATTTTAAAACCCTACAGGTCTAGACCTAAAATGAACAACATCACTAGCGAGTTGGGTCATTATATGCTTTCTCCTAGACAACATGCTCCTCACTACATACACTTTCAATTTCATCCTCGTGTCTCATTCCTTACTAACAAATAGTTCATTATTTTACCTAATGAGTGGTGTCATCACTCGAACCTTGCAATTCTTGCTCATCACTTATTCATTCGACATCAAATAGACTTTGGAACTTATTCCTTTAACCTGAATTGCTCGATCAAGAGTAAAATGAACAGGTACCTTCTTAAATTTTTGTGTAATATCTCAATTATATATGTGATTGTCAACAAACCCTATTTATCTTATACCATTTATGAACATGATATTTACATAGAAGCGAAAAGGAAAATGATGATGTTCATGCTCGAATAAGAAAGCGGTCATTGTTAGCATTTAAACTAACTGAGTTTAGGGTTGAATCTACAGGGAATATAGGGCTTGACTACAGGACTTCACTACTAATCATTTCTAGTATTTATGACTACAATCTCTAAATGGTGGGTGTTTTGTGATTCAAGAACAAAACAAAATAAACACTAACTATAATGCAAGGAAACACTCAATTTTGGGGACAACATGGAAATTGTGTGCCCCATGGTTCATCAACTTGATTATCGTAGATAACATAACTAAAATTGGTGATTTTCATGCAGGATGGTAACTTAAGGTTCTTCCAGCCCTCTTATGAAGGTAAAGGTCGAATTTTACTATGGTACTTAATTGGCCACCATGGCGTGCCAACTAACCGTTAACAATAGTCCCAGTCAACTCCCCTTGGTCAGGTTTGGTTGATAAGATAAGAATACATCAAACAAATTTTGTCATCAACTTCCCTTTTCCTATTCGTCACTACCTTGGTCGAGATTGTGATAGTAGGTAGGGTTTGTGTTGAGCACCACCAAACAATAAAAGAATGAAGGGAAATAGATAATACATGTAAAACCCCAATCGTAGAAATGCAAGAAACCTAGGTTAATTCAAGTTAACTACCCATGGTTCCCACAACCCCAAGTTGTGGGTTCTTAGCTACCCATGGCTAAAGAAAAACACAAAAAAATGCACATGATAGACATAGTTGAGAGTTTTGCCAATAACAATAAAGAGAATAGGAAACGTAAGTTGTAAACCCACAAGTTTGATTGATCAACAATGTGTACAAGGTAAGATTTGCAACTCCCAAAATGGGTTTTCCAATAAAGAACAATAAACTACCTTAAAAAACTAAGAGAACATTCAAAATGTAATAGTAGGTTGTCTATTGGTCGAACTCTCCTCAGAAACCTAACTTAAACTATATATAGTATTTACAATATAATCCTAAAATTTACATAGAAAAGACAGCTAGCAGCTGATAAGTCATGCAATTATGACTCATAGGATGGACCTCCAAGTCGTAGTTGGGGTCTCGTATCAGGTTCTTTGCATCTTGGACTGAACTAGTATGACTTATAGGCACGAGTCATTTCTTGAGCTACGATTCGTACGTTTGTCTCATAGTCTTGATATTCAATTTTTGGTCCAACATTTTAGCTCTCTGATTTTTGCTATGAGTCCATCTATAAGAGTCGTAGTATGTATTATGACTCGTAGGATGTCCTCGTAGGAGTGACCTTCACCTAACAAATATCTAATTTTGGTCTTTGATTCCTGCTACACACACCGCCCTACGACTCGTAGCTTGAGCTATAACTCATACAATGGCTTATAGTGCCTATACTTCAGCAAAATCTACAACTTTTCTTTAAAATTATGTCAACCTAACTTTTCTGCAAGATCAACAAATAACACACCAAAACATTCGAAAGTCACTTTAAGAACTCACAAAATCCTTTGTTTCAGGCATCAAATGTGTTGTATTTGGACAGCATATCAACACCCTCAACTTAGAATTGTTGCTTGTCCTCAAATGACAACTCAATCTACACAGACAAAGAGAAATACATAGAAACTATACGAAAGGCATATATATCAGCTCCTCATACTCAGGTACGCAATTACTATTTTCAAAATAGGATTATAAATTATTGAGCAAACAGGAACATAATAAATTACCTAGCAATCCAACTATGAAAAGCTACGGGGCATCAACCGTCCACAATCGCTGGTATAGTCAAATGCTACTCATATAGTGCAAATCCCCTCACTAGAAAGAAGTCCCTTATACTCACTCAAGAGTACATAGATTTCAGGGACTGAGGAAGCATTCTTACTCTCACACTTGAAATTTAAGAATATTGACTAACACTTTATCTTGCCTCTAGACTCATCTCTAGCTTGGTGATAAAATGGAGTTGGATCAGTTTACGACTTATAGGCTTGTAACATAGGTTCAGGATGCTTTGGCATGGTATTTTGGGTAAATATGACTAAAGCTATACTTGAACCATGTTTACCAACACTTGTTGCTTTCATAATCCAATCCTTTTAAATCAATCCACCCTTATTCTCCTATTTTGAACTTTTCTCGAGTGTTTTCTTTCTCTTTTTCAACTGTGCCTTGATTTCAAACTATTTTTTTTGTTTTTTGCTACTTTTTTCTCAGTTTAAGGCACTTTTCTCCTTTTTTTCACTTGGTTTATACTTTCTCATTTCTTTATTGATTACCCAACTAACTCCCTTATTATTATTAGTACTTTACCACAATAAGGGCCACCCTTAACTTAGGCTTTTAGCCTCAGGTGAAGTACATAATATCTATGCCTCAAACCAGGGCCACCAATTGCAACCACCCTCAACTTAGGCCTTTGGCCTCAATCAAGGTTCACGTTTTCAAGGATAGACCAGGGCCAATATCAAGGTATTTCATTAAATAAGGTTAAGTCAGCAGAGTATCAAAAAAGAATGAGTGCATGAGAAATTCAAGAATTTTGGAAAAGGGATTCACTCACTTACTTGGTGGGTCATTTAGGCTAAAAGTGTTTTCTCTCAAAGAACAAGGGCTTAAGATCCTTTCCATCTACACCACATCACCAAAACCAATCTTAGAGTAGCAAGGCAAGTTATGAGTCTACACAAAATGCATAAATGCAACAAAATAACCTCACATAACATGGCATTTGCATCCACAATTATAGACTAACAGGTCATTTTTCAGTCTCAGCTTACTTTTACAGTATCAGAACAAAAATTGCTACATACTCAAAAATGGGTGACTGCATCAATAGTCACAACCTCAAAAATTTTGAGGGTACTCAATTTTTCATCAAAAGTATAAAGAGCAGTTAGGAACTATATATATGCTAACAAATACCATTACTATACATTTAAAAATTATCTATACTTCCTAAACATGCTGGTTCAATAGAAAATTAAACATCCACAAGGAAAAAAAACACCGCAAAAAAACCTTGGGATCAAAAATAGGGGAACTTATGGACTTGAGGCTACTCAGACTTTACCTTAATCTATAACTTCCACCACTGCCCCAAAAGATGATACTTTGTCCTCAAAGTAAAAACAAGAACAAAAACAAAACACAATAACATAGAAGTATATACATACATCCATTAAAATCTAAAAATAGACATCCAAAGTAGAAGTAAAAATAACATCTAGCAGAAGCATATTTAAATACAACAAAAAACCAACATAATGAAAAGATTGTATAAAAAGAAAACAAAGTATCCAACATGACAAAATGAGCACTGATATCAAAAGAAGTCAAACATCATGGTGCATCAAGAACCGGTCTCTAACTTGTCTATGGGGTCCTGGGGTTGTCTTTTCTCCTCTGCTGTAATGCCAAAAGTACCCTCTTCAGGTAGGATGTATTGTACTCTCTCTCTCTCAGTAGCTACCAACAAAAGCAACTCTTGCAATGCCTCCTTTGGTAAGGGATCCTCCTCCTATATTGGCTTCTTCAATGTCAGCTCTGGGTCGACATGCTTGAGGGGCATCTTCCCTTGAGTGTTCGAATGGCTAGTGAGATAATCAAATGCCTCATTTACTACTGGTGCTCCTTCCATGGCTGGAACAGGGGCTGCTAACATATGTATAAGTCGGTCTTGAATTTGGCCAACTCCTCAGTAACTACACTTTTATTGGCAGGCCTAGCTCCCTCAAACCTCTTATGTACTCTAGTCTCAAATGCGTCGACCCTGGCATCCACCGCTCGGACTCTCTCATCAACCAAATCTCTGGTAAATGCCTTTATCCTCTCCTCAAAGTCCTAACCACTCTAGTTAATTACTGGCTGGACCCGTGCTAAAAGCTCACACAACTTGCTCTCTACTATAAACACCATGCACAATAAAGCCTGATATGCAACAGTAAAGAAAACAGGGTCAACCTGTACAGAAGATATTGCTGGTGATGGAGTGTTGGAGGGTGGTGTAGACGCGATCTCAATAGCTGGCATGGGCTCTACAGTAGCTAGAGTAGTGTTGGTAGTAGATGGAAGTGAACATGGAAGATGAGGCTCCACCGGGAATGGCTCTGCTATAGGAGGTGGGATAGCTAAGGCAACTGCTCATGGTAAGGCTATTAGATTCTCATTAGCCTTTGTCAGGCTGGGATCTATAGTGCATGTGGCCTCCACATGAGGGTCCCGGTGAGGGTCGATGGGAACACCTTCTGTACTACATAGTTGATGTATCAAAAATGGAAATGGCAGTGAGGTGCACATCCAAGCTACAGCTTTGTGATTCTACTCTAAATTGATCCAGCCTAGTCTATAGCATAGCCAGCTAGAATGCTAGCCAACAATACAACTTTCTCGAGGATGATCACATTATCTGTGAAAGTTTGCCTAATATGTCAATGGATAATGGACTACCAAAACTTGGCCTAGAATGAAAGGTGTACCTTTACTATATGATCTGTGTGGTTTATGACCTACATCAGCTCGACGCCCTCCTAGTAGATTTGACTAGCCATCCACTTTAGCAACTCTCTCCTGGCTATGATGTCCTTCCCAGTCACCGATGTCCTTATTTTCTTGATATGACTATTGTACTCCGCAATAGATTAAGAAACCCTATAAGTAGGCCCAAACTACTATCATCAGATCGTATCCTCTGAGATATCAACTTTTTCTCCCCCGAAACTATCACCATGCATAGCATCGGCTGCTCATTTGGTCTTTTATTCTTTGGCAACCCCCGACAGAGTATAGCAAGATATGTTGTATAGAATTCATGACTGCATAGAAGCCATATTTACCAAGCTGCTATGTGGTCCACCCTAATCTGTGCCCATCTAACCTAGCATCCAATTCGGGCACTCTATCCAAGATTGAGGCATTCAACCGAGACTCCTCGTGAAATTGTCAGACTGGTTTGCCTTACCCCTTAGGCTTTAACCCCTGGGCATATATCTCTTTCATTCAAGCTATGAACCATCTGCAGTCGGCTAGGGTTTGGGACAAGACTTCCTCCTAATAAGAGGTGCTCTCCGACTCTAACTCTGAACTTGACTAGGGGGGTTATATGTGGCAAGCTACTTTCTGACCCATGCCCGTTGCCATGTTGATATTCCTCTTCAAGCTGGGAGGAACTACTAACTTCGATGGACATTTGCACTATAAGTGCCTGAGTCTTGGGTCTATTGGCCTCCGGGTCCACCCTGACTCTGTGGACTTCTACAAAGCCCTCTGATTGCTAGGTTTCGGAGTATTTATCCTGCAACCTTTGTTGGAGAGCTTGAATTGACCGTTTGTATTTTAGAGGCATTTTATCTACAAACAAACTATAAAGCAACATGTAAGTTCAAGATGTTTGATACATTAAATTACAAAACAAAGAACAAGAAACAAAGATAAAACAAAAGTAAAAATTCACTGATGCAGCTATAGGTTTACAGATACGAGTGCAGTTATGACTCGTAGTGTGACCTACGAGTCATATACTAACCTGGTAGAACAAATATGCCTCCAAAAATGCTTTTTGATTCCAGAGACGAGACATAGTTATAACTCATAGGGTGACCTACGAGTCGTAGTCTGGACTCGTAACCATTTTCAATTTTCTTTCAAAATTTAGGTAAGCTTATGAGACCCTAACTATGAGTTGTATTAGGCATTATAAGTCATATATGAGTCTTGTATGAGAAACTTGAAGGAACCACATATGACTAGTGCTTGCTACGAGGGACCCTTGCGACTCATAGAGGAACTTACGAGACGTAAGAATGCCTTATAAAAGAAAATAGAAGGCATAAGTTGTCACTAAAATTTTCGCACAACAAGTACAAATCAAACACATCATTGGTAATGCTTGAGCACATAAGAGCAATACAATATACTTGACACGTAAGTAATCCTTCAGTAATATCAAAAATACAGAATAACCATCATCCCTAGGAATCGAACTCAATTTAATAGAACAACAAGCTCACCACCAACAGAACACATTTAAAGTTCATACTTGACAGTCATACAAAATTCTAAGGGATTCACATTTTATTCAAAACAATTTAATTAAATCTCCTAAGTTAAAGCATAGATATTACACCCATACCTCCTAAATTTCAATTCTGACAAGAAGTTAAACTACGAGGGGGAAACAAAGACAAAATACAACCCACGAATTATAACATTTGCATTCACCATAACCTATTCAAGAATTTTCAAGCTGAAGTTGGAATCACAAAGCACATAAGTCCTAGGTTTCTTGTCTAGTATAACGATCAAAACATGGCATGATTCATCATGGTTGGAATTAGCATACACTTAACTTAGTAATAGGCTTACAATAAAAGAGTGCTAAATTTATCCATGAAGCTTACCACTTGATCGAAGAAGCAAACAAAAGCAAAGAGGATCAAATTTAACACCAAAAACCTAGAAAATGGTGACTTCGCCAGAATCCATGCTGGAAAATGACATGGGTAGTTGAGAATTTGGTCGAAAAAATGATGTGGATGATGGGGGAGGGTTTTCCGTCATCTCTTAAGGTTTTAAAATGAATTTTGGGGTTAAATATTATTTTGACACCCTTTTAAATGAGATTGGGTCGGCCTTTAAAATTCTACAAAACGAGGCTATGAGACATCAACTATGAGTCATAGGCTGTCTTATGACTCGTAAGCCTTGGTCTCATATCAGACTCAACACTTATAAAAATTTAGTCATACCTAGGCATTATGAACTCCACTTATGACTCGTAGAAGGCACTTCGAATCGTAAGGTTGTCTCGTAGTGTATGTGCTAACTTTTGATACCCACTGATTCCCTTTAAGATACATGACTATGAGTTGTAGTGAGGACTATAACTTGTAGGCCTGATCGTAGAGGCTACTCCTAGTTCTATCTTTCAGATCTTCACTACTTCAATTTTTCACCTGCAAACCAAATCTCAAAACACAACAATTCCTAAAATATTACAACTACACTAATGTCTTTAAATCATAAAATTAAACTCATTGCTTCTACCTAAGAAGTTCAACAATTGAAAACACTTAAAAATAAACCAACACTTATCAACAATGCTTGGGTTGCCTCCCAAGAATCGCCTTATTTAATGTAGTGGCTCGACTTTTTCATCTTCCTTTATTAACTATCATCGAGGTTCCATACCTCACTCTTGCACTTATTTGGGTGTTTCATTGATTGGTGAATGTCGAACACAACTTCTACATCATTAACCCTGAACCACTACTGACCTAAATTAATATCCTCTAGGTCTCTTCCAGTGGCCAGAAATGGTCTCCCCAAAAGGATGGGCTCCTCAAAATCAATTTTACAGTCAAGGATCACAAAATCAGCTAGGAAGATAAAGTTATCCACTTTAACAACACATCCAAAAGGATTCCCCCTGGCTTTTTAATGGTTTGATTTGCGATAACCAACCTCATTCTTGTCGGGATAGGAGTACCAAGGCTAAGCTTTTTGAATACTGCAAGAGGCATTAGATTGATACTTGCTCCTAAGTCACACAATGCTCTTGCAAACTTGACATCACCAATACTATAGGGGAGGGTGAATGCGTCGGGGTCTTCTTGATTTTGAGCAAGGCATTTGGTCATAATCGCACTACATTGTTGGAGTTCTTGCGAGAACTCTTGGCTCAAACTGCATTTCTTAGTGTCAAATCCTTCATATATTTGGCATACTCGGGCATTTTCTCTAAAGCTTCTAGAAAGGGAATGTTGATGGAGAGTTGCTTCAACTTTGAAAGGAAGTGCTTGAATTTACCCTCCTCTTCCTTTCTCTTACGCCTTTGAGGGAAAAGAGGAGGAGGTTTGGGAATTGATTTCAATTTCTCATGCTCCCTCATCTCCTGTTCTTGCATCCCAACAAGCTTCAGATCTTCTCCCTCAACCAAGACTTCACCACCAAGATCCTTCTCATTAATTTCGTCCATAATTACCAGCATAGAGGGATCTATAGTGCTCTTGCCACTCCTAGTCATCACCACCATGCAATCATTCTTTGGGTTTTAAATCGTATTGCTTGGTAGGGTACCATTTTGGCGTTTATTAAATTGTGAAGAAACTTGTCCGAATTATTGATCTAGTTGTTGGATTGCCACAGAGT
The DNA here is from genome assembly GCA_025642045.1 of Solanum sejunctum. Taxonomy (NCBI): domain Eukaryota; kingdom Viridiplantae; phylum Streptophyta; class Magnoliopsida; order Solanales; family Solanaceae; genus Solanum; species Solanum sejunctum. The sequence goes on from JAOTQJ010194915.1 coordinate 12,755, forward strand.
GAGATTCGATTTTCTAGTTAATATTTGAAATATCTGCTTTCATTCCCTTTAAAGTCTCATCTTGCTGATCTTCTCACTTTACCAATTTTTTGAACATTTCTTCAATCCTTGAGTTGCTTGATCCGACATCACGATTGTGTGATGGCACATAAGGACCATTCCTGTAGCCCTCTCTTCTCCCCTGTTCTGCATCTAGCACTTTCTCTTTCTCACAGTATATAGCCCAGCTATCCTATACATCCTATCACGGGTGAAGTTCCGAACCTTGATTTCCAGAACTTTGCCTCCAATAATCCAAATTGGAGCCTTTTGGGTTGTTCCGGAAACTCACGACATGGTTGCTTATAAAAAATGTATCCTCATCAAAGAATGGATCATCATAGGTAGGGACCTTCGGAGGTTTGTCCTTGACCACCTTGACACTTACCTGATTTTGCTTTAAAAGCAAGTCCATACTTGTGCGAAGTTGAGCAAGTTGCTCCATGGTCTCTTCATTTACCTTTGCTTGCTCATTATTTGTGTTAACCGCATGAGAAGATTTCATCACACCTTACTCTCATTGTCCCCATGCTCGATTTGTTTTAACCACTTGCTCCATTCTTGCAAATATCAATGCAAAAGGTTGGTCTAGGAACATTCCTCTCAAAATTGTACCGGCACAAGCTTAACTATTTTCATCAAGTACCCAATAGAAAATTTGAACCAAGGCATCATCAACAATCTTGTGGTCAGGGAGTATCCTCAAGCATTTGGTAAACTTCTCCAATGTTGTGCTAATAGAATCACCTGGCAACTGCTCAAAGTTGTTGGGCCCTTGAGCTTCAACTTCTTAGATCTTGGGAAATATCTTCCAAGGAATACTCTCTGAAGTGTGGCCCAACTTGTGATCCTACTCGGAGGAAGTTCGGACAACCATACAGCTGCATTGCTAGTCAATAATAGTGGAAGCACTCTCACATGCATAGAATCAAGAGAAAGGTTCTATGTCCCCATGACACTCTTGCAAACAAACACCACATTTTGAAGATGACGGTGTGGATCCTCCAAAGATTCGGATGCATTTTGGGATTTGAAATTAGGAGTGAAATATTTGGTTAACTATTTAAGTATTAGGGAATGTTTTAAATGATATGAGGATGAAATATGGCAAAGTATAGGCATTTTAACGCATGGCAACACTCAGACGCAACACCCAAAGGCCTTAGACTGGAGAAGAAAAATAGTGCACAAAATATACTGAAGCACGCCCTGGGTGCATTGCTCAAGGGGCATAAATCACCTTTGGAAATAGCATTTTTGCGATTTTCAAATTTTGATAAGATTGCTCTTAGAACAGGGTTGGACCTATTCTCCACTCAATTAGACCCCTCTGCACAAGAATATGAAGTTAAATTTTTGATATCACGCACAAATTTTGAGATATATAGAAATTACAATTTTGGGTACTTCCGAGACACACTTTCGAGCATTTTTTGGGGTCATTTCATTTTTCACTCAGATTCTCAACCTCACTCAAGAAAGCATAGTGTAGAAAATCTCACTTTTTTCTCTCTTTATAATTGTCATATAAGAGTACAATGTTTTGTAGAGTAGAATAGAAGAGATTCTGCCTAAATTATTAAAACAACCCCAAAAAGTGCTCAAAAATATGACTCGAAAGTGCTCAGAAAAATAAATTCTATAATCTCAAAATTTATATGTGATATTAAAAATCTGACATCATATTCTTGATCTTTGGACAAAATTGAGTGGGAAATAGGTCTAACCCTGATTTTAGAGCGACTATAGCAAAATTTAATTTTCCCAAGTTTGCGCAAAACAGTGGATATCCGCATTGGTACCGCGAAGAGCAGCTATCGAGGACCAGTGTATAATTACCCTTTGCGATAGGTTTGCATTGTGGACCACACGTGGAGATGTGTATTTTTTTTCTACGGATTTTTAGCTCGGTCCAAGGCTTTTGGGTCTTTTGTCTAAGTCTTCCCATGCATAAATATACCTATACTTAGTCATAATTTACCTTCATAGCATACAAGACATACCCTAATACTCTCCCTAATACTTAGACAAATATCTAATCCCAAATTTCAAGTCCCAAAACTCCTTCGGATCTTAAGGATTTCACTCAAGCTTTAAGTCTTCATTTCCGATCTTTATCAAGAATTTTCCAAAGTCAAGGTACATGGGTTTCAACCATAAGGTCATTTCACCCATGGTGTCCAAGCTTCCGTTTTACACAAATTTCATGTTTCTAAATTGATTTTTACTTATGGGTCTTCTATTATGAATTTGATAATGAACTATGTCGCAATTTTGAAAAGTGTGACTATCTTAGCATGTTCTGAGCTATGAATCTTTAATTTATCTTAAGATATTATGAAGGATTTTGATATATATTTTATGATGTTGTTACCAATTATTTTAGGGATGATTTACCGCAAGATTTCTTGCTTGATTTCACTCTTTCATTGCACGATTTACATTAACATTACACACCTACCAAGTGTTTGCTAAAATGTCTGATTTAGGGTTATTGAGCCATTGATGTTCTATTACATGACCTATGACTTGTATGATGATGAAAGGTGATTGAATAAATTTTTGATATCATGAAAAGTATCTATAGTGATGGAAGTTGATCAATTGTATCATTCGGGAGGTAGTAGGACCAAACAAATATATTGGTGGTTACATACCTTAATTGCCTAGCTCGAGAGGTAGTAGGCCCGTGCAACCATATTGGAGGTTTTGTACCTTAACTGGCTTGCTTAGGAAGTAGTAGACCTGTGCAACCATGTTAGGGGATTTGTATCTCAATTGCCTCGCTCGAGAAATAATATGCCCGTACAACCATATTGAGGAGTTTGTACCTCAATTGCCTCGTCAAAGAGGTGATAGACCTTGGTTACTATTTATTATCTCCTTGTACACATGTAATATGTCCTCTGTAGGCACCATTTACTATAAGCATCATTTATGCATGCCATAGTGCTATATGCTTATTTATTGTCTAAATATGCATTTCGAATATGTTGGCCATCTCTTATTGAATTGCATCCTATATTCTTAGTACATTCAAATGTATGAATGCATATTCTATGTCAACATGACATCACCATGTAGGGACCAGAGCTCCACTTCATCCTCCTCCTCCTCCACGTGGTTAGTACATTTTCTCTACAAAGTCAGTGGTGAAGACCTCAACTTCCAGGACAATGTCTTTGATCTAATGCTATGTATAAAGACTCTTTTTCCTTTTATTCTATGCTTGACTATGAGGGTGAGCCCAGTTTCTTGTCTTGGCCCCCGCTAAGTTCTATAGAGGTGTTGTTCGACAAGTTTTGTAATGATGTTATGAGCCTTCGCTCTCTTTGATTCTATGATGTTTTATGATATGAAAAGATGTCCATTAGCCCCATGTTCCCTTATTTCTACTATTGTATTGTTATCCTATTGCTTTCGTGACCAAAGATGTATAATGATATGTTAAAAGGCTTGCTTGGGGCCCCTTCAGGAGCCTTATATGCTATGTCACATCTAGGCCCTAGGCTTGGGTCTTGACAAATATGGTATCAGAGCACTAGGTTGTTAATGGTCCTCGGCATCCAACACACCTCGTTGATCAGAGTCTTATTCATTGTTGTGTTGGGCACCACAACTTTGAGTAAGAGGCTATGAGACATTTAAAAAAGTATTTTCGTTGTTCATACTCTATGTCAAGTTGTAGAAGATAAGTTAAAGTTTTCCCCCCTAATGGTTGTTCTTTGCTATGCTAGATTATGCCTAACAGAAGAGGAAGAAGAGCCCGCACAGCCAAGGAACAACCAGATTACGTTGAGCTTCAGGATGCTCTCACTTCTCTAGCTCAACATATGGCTAACAGCCCAACCAAGGGGCCCAAGCCCCTTATGCTCCTAGTCAGGTGTCTAGGGTGAGGGACTTTATGAGGATGAACCCACTGGAGCTTAATGGGTCTAAAGTGGATGAGGAACCCAAGAGTTTATTGATGAGGTATACAAGGTGTTGTCCATTATAGGTCTGAGGTCAGAAAAGAAGGAAGAGTTGGAGGCTTACCAACTCAAGAGGGTGGCTCAGATATGGTATACTCAATAGAATGAGGACAAGTGGAACATTAATGTGGTTCTATGAGAGGAGTTTAAAACAGTTTTCCTCAGCAAATTCTTTCCTCTTGATCATAGGGAAACCAAATTAGTGGAGTTTATGAATTTGAAACAAGGGTCAAAAGTGAGGCAAGATGCATTTGAGATAGTATAGAGAGGGATAGAATGGTTAATATAAGTATGGGTGGATGGTCACTTCCAGAAGGAATGTCCACTATGGGGAAATAAGGCTCAGTCTTTTGCTACTGTACCATCAATGAGGGGTAATCAGAGAAGTGTCACTACTAATACAGGTGGAGGTACAAATCGTCTATATACGATGGGCTATCGACAGGATCAAGAAGTTTCTCCAGACATTGTCACCGGTATGTTTTGAGTCTTTACCTTTGATTGTTATGTGTTGCTTGGTACGACTGCCACTCTATCTTTTGAAACTCCCTATGTGGCTACTAGATTTGAGATTCTTTCTCAGTGTTTGATTGAACAATTTATTGTTTCCACTCTTGTTTGGTGAGTCTATCCTAGTTGAAAGGGTCTATAGAGATTGTATAGTATACATTCATCATAGAGATATCTTTGCTGATTTGATAGAGTTAGAGATAATTGACTTTGATGTGACCCTTGGCATGGATTTGCCTTCATGTCTACTATGCCTCCATTTAATTGTAGGGCCTGGACTGTTAAATTTCAATTGATTCAGCAGAGAGGTATTTTTGAGCCAAAACATAACAATGGGGTATTTTTGACCTTTTTCCATATCTAAAATCAGAAATATATTCAATTATGTTGTCTATTGTTATTGTCCAATAGAATTAAGTTGATTGTCAAATAAAACGAAGTTGACTTGCATGCTGCAATAGGAATAAAAAATAACATATTTAGAAACTTGGTGATATGATATAGTAATATTTATGTAATTATTTATAGTTGTATGCTCAATGATATAAGTTACACATATAATAATTTATTTCTTTTTGTACACTTTTTATTAATTGATGCAGTACACAAGCACGTACACTAAACTAGTACTATATTGAAAGCATGAACATCCTCAGAAATGTTGTTTGAACTTTTTACCCTTCATTAAAAAATCTGTTTTAGACAAAATTATCTTTTTATATTTTTTGCAAATTATTATTTAATTTTAATAGGTTAAAGATTTCATATTGAATTAATGAATTTTTGATTTATATTTTATATCTTCTGTTTTTAAATTCGATAAAAAGTAGCTTTATATTACTTTGAAAATTTTGTCATATAAGTCAATTACTTCAATTCTTTTAAGACCTCCGTTTGAAAACAAGTTCTTATAGTTTCAAAGATCTTTTTATTAGGTTTAGCAATCTATTTTTTAAAAAAGAAATTCTGTTGGTTAGTAAAAATTGTCACAATTTAAAACTTTCAAGATTAGTAGGATTCTTGTTTTATTTTCTTTTTTGAAAAAAAGAGAAGGAATCAAAACTTTGTACCTGTATTTGAAGTTCAAAAGTAGTATAATTTTAGATGGAAAAGAAAACATGCTTTTACAGAAAATTCGTTAAAAAAAAGGTATGTTCTTTCATAGATGCAATTGTTGTAGTCATAAACAAATTGATGATTTGAAGGACTGCAACAACAATGAGGTGAGAATATACTAGTATAGAAGGTAAAATTTTGAAAGATATTACAATGTATGTGTTCACAAATTTAACTGATAATATCAATAATTGATTATTTACATTACTCTATCGAGTGTGTTAAAATTAGTTAAGACAATGTATTTCTTATTAAACAAGAGGAGAACTTTACATAGTCCTATTTTTTATAGTAATATTTATAATTCTTCCAAATAGATATTATAGCTTCTTAAATTTATTTTTTTAATTCTTCCTATGTATGTTACAGGTGGACTAAGATGAATCCTAAAGTAGAGTTGACTACATTGAGTAAGTTACGAATATTTGATTAAAAAAATACAAGTCCAAAGGAATGAGTAAACCTACAAATCATTCATCAAAAGAGGACACGTGTAACAGTAGACAATAACATATTTAAAATACGGAGAACGACCTAAAATACCTTTGAAGTATTAGAAATGATATAAAAATGTCTTTTATTCATATTTTGGACCTAAAATGTGTTTCACATCTACCTTTGGGGCTTAAAATGTCCTTCTTTTAAATAAATTATTATTTAAATAAATAAAATAATAATTTTATACACGTGATATTCATTTATTGGTTAAAATTTAATTATTAATTTTTTTTATAAATTAAAAATTCGCCCCATATTTAGACCCAAACCCGTCCCAAGTTACATCAAACCCGCCCCACCCGCTCCAAAAATAAGCTTATTGTTTGTCTGATCCCAACTTCAGGTGCGTCTCACATTAGCAATTTCCTTACAAACTGCTTACGGTGTTCCCCGAAGTTTTCTTTCCTTAGATTGGTTTACGACACTTGGTATTGGCAGTGTTGAACTTCCTGCGGCTGTATCCTTGAAGGAAAAGAAACAGTTGTCAATTCATTGCTATTATGAGTCATTTACATGTATTTTGCTGCGTTTTTCCTCATATCGGTAGTTGCATTATTCAACACTGTCAATGTCCATAATATTTCAAAGGGAACATCTCCAAGTTTAAAATAGGAGAGTTGATTTGGCGGAAGAAAAGGGGTTAGGGGTAGGCTTAGTTTTGGAGCGGGAGGGGCAGGATCAGATGCAATTCGGGGCGAGTTTGGGTCTAAATATGGGGCGTGTTTTTAATTTATAAAAAAAATTTATATAATAATATCTCAAGCAATAGATGAAAGCTACTTATATAAAATAATTATTTAATTTATTTAATAAATAATTTATTAAAGAGAAAGGGCATTTTAGGCCTCAAAGGTGGATGTAAATGACATTTTAAGCCCAAAAAGTGAATGAATGACATTTTTGTACCATTCTAATACTTCAAGGGCATTTTAGTCCCTTTTTTGACTATAATATTTATTTGTACCATATATATACACACACCCCACTGTAATGATCCTAAAGGTCATTTTCGATATTTTTGGCCAAATTATCATTTTGCCCTTCCTGATAGTTTCTTTGAGTCATATTTGGTCAAGTCTGAAAGTTGAATTTTGAAAAACAGGTAAAAAGCCTGAGTTTTTCAAAAGAAAGAGTTTTCTAAAGCTTTAAGTTGGAAGTTTTGATTTTTGGAGTCATTTTGAGTTTCATGCATTAGAAGTCGATTTCGTCAATTCCATTAGCTCTGAATGCCGGATCTGGTCTAGAAGAGCTTGCAGAACTAAATTTAGAGTTAAAACGGAGATTTCGGGCTCAAAGTTACATTTTCAGTTCATTTTGGGTCATACGTTTGACTTTGACCAATATTTGAAATTCGGGAGCTCGTATCAAAATTACGTCAGTTCTAGTAATTGAATGATGAATTAACGCTAAAAATGCCTTTGTTGTAATTTTTAGAGGTTCTGTGAATATTTTGAGGTACTAGGTCCAAAACTAATTTAAACGATCTTTCTCGGGTTCAAGGCCATGGAGGTTATGGATTCGAATTCTGACAATTCCATTTAGTCTGGATTGTCGCATCTGGTAGGGTTCTGTGTTGGTTTGTATCCACGTGGTTCTGAAAGAATTTCCAATGGTACAGTTCTTGTTTTTGCTTGAGATAAATTGTTGGTGCATTATTGTTTTTGGTGCATCTAGCACCAGTACTCCGAGTTTGAACCTCATGGGTCGCGTTCGTGGAGATTCAATAGCTAGACCTCCCTATTCGCGGGGTGACTGCCACATTCCCGAAGGGTTAACCCTCTTTGGCCTCCACATTTGCGGATAAGGTTCTGTGTCTACGGTACACTTTTCATGCTTGAACAGTGACTTGTTTAAGACGACGGGTTTTATTTTAAATCATCATTTTTAACTCTTCAAGCTTCGTTTTCAAGGGATATTTGATGGATTTTCAAGGTAAAGTGATTGGGTAACTAATTTCTAACATATTTTAACTATTTTCATTGATCAATTTGTTTTTTTAACTTCTAAAGTTGGGGATTTAAAAGTGAAATT
>JAOTQJ010194925.1:0-20917 GCA_025642045.1 Solanum sejunctum
AAAGATTCGGTTTAATGTATGTCTGGGTGCCCAACCGGCACTAATCATGGCCCTGGAGTTGGGTCGTGATAGGGTGTCACATTCCAACACAAATATTGGATCAGGTGTCACGTTTCGACACAAATATTAGATCGGGTGTCACGTTCAGACACATATATTGGATTGAGTGTTACGTTCCGACACAAATATTGGATCGGGTGTCACGTTTTGACACAATATTGGATCGGGTGCCATGTTCTGACACATAAATATTGGATCAGGTGCCACATTTTTTCACGATAATAATAAAGAAAAATATATTAAAATAACTTAATATACTCAATGCCAAAGAACCTATCCCTCCAAAAAAGTGTGAATTGGAGGCCTGCATCCTCATATGTGTTATTGATATCGTTGATTGGTTGTGTACTTGTTCTTATTGTTATGGATTATCCCTTGCTAAGTATTTTATACATGTATGGTGGTGGGGGTTAGGCTGGAGTGTTAGGGGTACCGGTATTCTAGTTTACTTAACTCTGTGTTTATTAATTCGCTTGCTGGGTACCGTGTGGTATTCTGGTACTCACCCCTTGCTTCTACACTCGTGTAGGTGGTGAAAGTGGACTGTGAATAAAAATTCCTTAAAGCTTCAAAGATTCTCAGGAGATGTAGAGAGGTAACTGTTGTCATCTGGCTGACTCTTTTTTTTTCTATTTCTTTTGTACTTGTTCTGTTTGAGAAGAAGGACAGTTTGGACTTGTATTTTCTTTGTTTTTCTGTATTAGTGGCTTGTACATGTAACAACCAATCCTTGGGTGGAATTTAAGTTTATGACAATTTTCAGTTTTAATTATTTATTTTAGTTAAAATGCTTCTGCACATCATATTTATTATCCTTTTTGAGTTAAGATTGACTTATTTGGGTGGGATTGAACAAGTGCCATCACGCCCAATTTTTGGGTCGTGACACAACAGCTGCCCCTTCTTTGCTCAGAAATGAAGAATGAATTATCGAACAAAGAAAGTTAACGGAGTAGCCAATTTTGTCCGACCAATAAAATAATATCAGAAGGACTAGATGGAACAAATGAGGTTGTGAAAAATATTACGACCGAGACTCCGATCTCAAGTCGCCTACATATCTCAGGTTATACGAAAATCATGTTGTGTGTAGTTTTGGACTTAAGGACAACTGAAGATCCTAAAAATGAGAAAAATAGTGTGGAATTAGAATAGGAGCCATAGTAGCTTGAATTGAAAGACTGAGGTATAGAAAATGATTTGTGTGTTGATGGGAAAACGAGGATAAGGAGATAGTAGGGACGATGTAAAAGAAAGGCAAAAAGGATTCATCATAAGAAAAGGTACATCTTCAAAGCGAATGATGGAATGTACCAAAGTCCATAAATTCTGTAATTTGTAACTAAGAAAACACTAGATAGAATGATTAGATCGCGCATATTAAATGATGAAATAATTAAGAAATATGATGTAAGTTCCCATTTAGACCATGAAATTTTCCATAAGCTGATAAGGATGACATCTGAGACTATGACGTCTAGGGTCGTGCTAATCGTAAATTATATCCTCAGGTCATGAAATAATGCCCGTAGGCCGTGAAAGATAATACCTTTAGATGATGACACCTTCGGATCATGTTGGACATGAATTGAATCCCTAGGCCATGAGATGATGCCCGTAGGCTATGAAGGATGATGCCTTTGGACCATGATACCTTATGGGCATGATAATAAGAAATTAAATCCCTAGGCCATGAAATGATGTCCTTAGTCCATGAAAGTGATGCCTTTGGACTATGATACCTTAGGGGTATAATATGTCATGTATCTTTTCAGGCAAATAATGTAATTTTTCCAAGCATAATGTAATGCAACTCTTAGGGCACATATAATTTCTTAGACCAATGTTGAAAATGTAATTTTGAGCATATGTAATTTTGTGGCACATAATTCAAATATCAGGCACATGCAAATTTCTTGGGTAAATGCAAAATCTCGAGCAATATGCAATGCAAATATTGGGCACATGTATTTTTGGGCAATATGCAATGCTAATATCAGGCGCATACAAATTTCTCGGGGAAATGCAATATCTTGGGCAATATGCAATGCAAATATATGGCACATGCAAATTTCTCGAGCAATATGTAATGCAAATATTGGGCACATACAAATTTCTTGTGCAACTATTAAGCGGATATCGAGCATATGCAATGCAAATGTCGGGCATATGTAATGTAAAATATCGGGCATATATAAATTTCTCAGGCAATATGTAATACAGATATTAGGCACATGCAAATTTCTTGGGCAACTGATATGCATATATCAAGCATATGCAATACAAATTTAGGGCACATGTAATGTAAAATATCGGGCATATATAATGCAAATATCGGGCATATATAATGCAAATATCGGGCATATGCAATTTAATGCAGATTTCGAGTCAATATTATGCAAAAGTTGGGTCTATGGAGTATGCGATGTGAAAGGTAAAGTGATATTTTGTCTTACTGAAATGATGCTTGTCCGAACAATTTGAAATGTGTGTCTTTTCTGCATTCAAAGAAAAATTGTAAGTTTGTTAAAAAGGGAAAGGTTGATCTGTCCTTGATCATGATCAGTATGCTCCGCCTGTTGTTAATATCCAAACTCTTGTCAAGCTTTTGTCTTGGGCACAATGATATAGCATTTGAATTTTTAAAAGTAGTATGTATTATTATTTTTTGAAAATAATAAAAAAATAGTTGATAGTTTATAAGTGATGTTTAATCCTTGATAGTGGCACAGTCTGAGATAACATCTAATTGATGAAGCACTTTTAAGATACCCAGTGCGGAATTTAGACATTCTTTTGTGAGATCTGTGTTGTTTAATTGTGAATTTTGAGATTGTCTAAAAACTTTTGCCCAATTTATCTTGTCTTGGCAGAGTATGCTCTTGAAAGAATTTTTGAGATCTTAAACATTTTGCCCCATTCTAGGGTCGAGGGGGAAAATAATAATTTTATTATGATAAGACCGAACTCCATAGGAGCACCAATGCATCCCTCTTAAATGGGAACTAGGTCTGACATAGTTCCATGTACAAAGAGCATAAGATAAAGTTTAAATGTAGTATCTCTTCATAGCATCTGAATTGATGGGTCTGGGCCAGATTTCACCATCCATCTCTGTTAGTATAAGTGCTCCTCTAGTCAAGACACGATGGACCATGTATGGACCTTTCCAGTTTGCTTGGCTTCATCTTGATTTGGAAAGATTTTCTTCAAAACCAATTGCCCAGGGGATAAATACCTCAGTTTGTCCTTCTTGTTCAATGCTCGAGTCATTCTATTCTGATACAGTTGTCCATGATAGATGGTATTAATCCTTCTTTCATCGATTAGTGCTAATTATTCAAACCTGCTTCATACCAATTTGGCATCACTCAACTCTGCTTCCTGAATGATTCTCAAAGATGGTATTTCAACCTCTATAGGAATTACAACTTCATTACCATAAACCATAAAGTAAGGTGTTGCCCCAGTAGAAGTCTAAATGGTAGTTTGATACCCAATAGTGTGAATGGTATCTTTACATGCCACTGCCTATGATTATTGATCATTTTCCACAGTATCCTTTTGATGTTCTTGTCTGCAGCTTCTACTGCTCCATTCATTTGGGGCCTATATGCGGTGGAATTGCGATGGTTGATCTTGAATCTTTCACAAACCTCCCTCATCAGATCGCTATTGAGATTTGCACCATTATCAGTGATGATTGTTTTGGGAATCCCAAATCAACAAATAATGTTGCTCTTGATAAAATCATCGATAACCTTCTTAGTGACAGAATTGTGACATGTAGCTTCAACCCATTTGGTGAAGTAGTCAACTGCCATAAGAATAAACCTATGTCCGTTTGATGCCTCTGGTTTGATGGGACTATTGACATCCATGCCCTAAGCTGTGAAAGGCCAAGGTAAGTTAGTGACATGGAGTTTGTTAGGAGAAACTTGAATCATGTTGGCGTGGGTTTGGCATTGATGACACTTCTGAACATAGCAAATGCAATCTGTCTCCATGGTCAACACAAAATATCCTACCTGAGGATCTTCTTTGCAAGGGTGAAGCCGTTCATGTGAGGACTAGATGTTCTTGCATGAATCTCTTCTACTAGTCTAGACGCCTCTCTAGCTCCAATGCACCTCAGTAGACCTAAATTAGGAGTTCTCCTATCTAGGATTTTTCCATTTAAGAAGAATTGGTTTGCTAGCCTCCTAATTGTGAGCTTTCGTATTGTTGTCGCATTCTCTGGGTAACTACCACTCTTCAGGTATCCCAAGATATCATCGTACCATGGTTTTTCATCTGGTTCTTCTTCCACATGAAAGCAATATGCAGGTTGCTCATGTATATGAATGAGAATAGGATCAATGTAATTCTAATCAGGGTGCTGAATCATGGAAGCTAATGTGGCCAAAGCATCTGCAAACTCATTCTGGATTAGTGGGATATGCTTGAATTCCACTTTAGTGAACCTTTTGCAAAGATTTTGTACACAATCCAAATATGGTAGAAGTTTTCGATTTGTTGCCACCCATTCCTCTTGTACCTGGTGGATCAACAAATTTGAATCCCCTATTACTAAAATCTCCTCGACATCCAAATCGATGGCTAATCGAATACCCAAGATGCAAGCCTCATACTCAGCCATGTTGTTGGAGCAATGAAATCTAAGTTTTGCTAATGCCGGATAGTGTTGACTTATTGGTGAAACCAAAACAGCTCTGATACCTGACCCATTGAGATTCTTGGCTCCATCAAAGAACATCCTCCAACCAGTGTATTCTTCAAAGATGTCTTCTCCTACGAAGGCCACTTCTTTATCATGGAAATAAGTCTCAGAGTTTCATACTCTTCATTTATATGGTTTTCTACCGAGTGATCAGCTAATGCTTGTGCCTTCACTGCCTTTTATGTGACATAGACTATGTCAAATTTACTCAGCAATATCTGTCATTTTGATGATTTACTTATGGGCATGGGCTTTTGAAAAATGTACTTCAAAGGATCTATTCTTGAGATCAAATATGTCATGTGTGCTGAGAGATAATGTCGCAACTTCTGGGCTACCCAAATCAAAGCATAACATATGCGGTCAAGAAAGGGGTACCAAGCTTCATACGATGTGAACTTCTTACTCATATAGTAGATTTCTTTCTCTTTTCTTCTCGTTTCATTATGTGGTCCCAAAATGAACCCAAAAGCATTTTCCATGATCGACAGGTATAGTAGCAAAGGCCTACCAGACTCTGGAGGAACCAGCACTGGAGGATTAGACAAATAGTTTTTGATCTTGTCAAACTTCTCTTGACACTCCAGGGTCCATTTGATAGCAACGTCTTTTTTCAGCAACTTGGGGATTGGCTCATAGATGATAGTGGACTGGGCCATGAAACGACTGATGTAGTTGAGTCTGCCCATTAAACTTATCATTTCTTTCTTACTCTTTAGAGGAGAGAGATCACGAATGGCCTTGATTTTTGTAGGATCAAGTTCTATACCTCGACGACTGACAATAAAACCCAACAACTTCTTGGTAGGAACCCTAAAAGCACACTTTATTGGATTCAACTTCAAGTAATATCTTTGTAGCATGTCAAAGAATTTCTTAAGATCAGTTAAATGGTCACATCCATTCTTTGATTTGATGACGATGTCATCTACATAGACCTCAATCTCTTTATGAATCACATCAGGGAATAAGGTGGTCATTGCTCTCATATAAGTAGCCCCATCATTCTTCAATCCGAACGGCATTACTTTGTAATTATAAACACCCCAAGGTGTAATAAAGGTCATTTTCTCAGCATCATCCTTACGCATCTTAATCAAATGGTAGCCAGCGAAGCAATCCACAAATGACTATGTTTCAAGCTTAGTACAGTTGTCTATCAAAATGTGTATATTTGGGAGTGGAAAAACATCTTTGGGACTAGCCTTGTTAAGGTCTCGATAATCCACGTAGACTCTAACTTTACCATTTTTCTTAGGTAGGGGCACAACGTTGGTGAGCCAGGTTGGATACTTGGTTACTTGAAGAATTCCGACCTCCAATTGCTTCAATATCTCTTCTTTGATTTTCAAACTCAGATCAGCTAGTATTTTCAAAACTTTTGTTTCACCGGCAGGCAGGATGGGTTGGTAGCCAATCGCTGGGCTATTATTGGATGTAGTCTCTTTTCTCTCCTAGGACATGTGAACACTGATTTGTGTCTCTTGAACCATTTTAGAATCACCAAGATTTACCACTTTTGTTTCATCCAGATTTGCTTTAGGCTTTCCCTCAAATTCCTTAATCTTCTAGCAACTTCTTCGTATTTCTCTTTTTCATTCGTCGCCTCTGTTTCAGTTATGTTATGTTGTGCAGTCTCATTACGTGCCATAGTCTCATATCAACATTACAAAAAGTATTTTTTCTGAAAGAAACAAAATAGTAAAATAAAATAATATCAAAAATAAATAAAATAGAGATTGTATTATTTCAAAAGGCATTGCCAAACTTTGAGTTTACTAATTTACAAAACATTAAAATGAAATACGGTCTTTATTTTTTAAAAAACATAAAGGACAATGACAAAATCTTTATTTTGAAAGGTATAAAAAAAAAGTGATGAATTTTCATTGCTACCCAAGTGCCCCACGTGGTCTGGATGGGGTGGTGGTCTAGTTGCTGATGATGGTCCCTATGGCCTTTCTCTACATTGGGGCTTTCTCCTACTCCTCATTGATTATGACATTGCAGCTACCTTCTTCGACCTCTAACAGGGACAAACCTTGCAACCTATTCAGCAAATCATTGGTATCATCATTCATGAACCCAACTAATTGAAAAATATGGTGCAGGGGTGGTATGGTACTTGGTAGGGGATAATAACTCCCAGCTGGAAGTGGTTTCCAATCAAGTTATTTTTCCACAATATTTGTATATTCCAGACCAAAAGTGGTTGAATGACGTAAAGACTTTATGGGCTCGGTGATTCCTTGCAATTTGGCTCCCAGACCCTTTCCTGGCTTATACCGTAAGTTCAACATAATGCTCATCATGTCCATTATTCTTGACTCTTCTACTTTCATATCTCCCTCTTCTACCCAAGCTTTTCTAGCCACATAAGAAAAATCCTCTATTATGAACAGGTTCCTCACACTCTCTAGTAGGTCCCTTTTTTTATCTAGACCATTCTCGAGGAAACTAGCAGATTGAAAAGATTGATATAATGATGGCAGAGGGTGTTGCATGACAAAGTCCCATTCCTCCATGCTCATAGGTACTTTTCCTTCATAACCCAAACCAATGGTATCATTTTTGAAATGTTAGGAGATTAGCTCAGCAATATCCTAAAGTCTAGCCCCTAGCCCCTTACCTGGCTCGTAACGCAACCATAGCATCATGCTCAAAATCTTCTGGCTATACCATGTCTTTGTCTCAATATCTCCTACCAGCTCAACCGTGTGGAACATCTCCCCGTTCATATGGCCTTGCCCTTTAACAGCATAGACGGGATGGCTCTTCTCTCCGTGCATCACTACCTCTTCTTTCTCCTACTCAAATTTCAGTCATTGATGGAGGGTGGATGGCACTACTCTAGCCATATGAATCGATGGGCATCTGAGCGATAAATTATAGGAAGCGGGAATATCCATCACTTGGAATATGATAGGGAAAGTTGCTGGATCAATAGTCATGTGTAGGGTAATTTCCCCTTTAGTATCCCTTTAGGAGCCATCAAAGGCTTTCATATTTATCTTATAGGTTTGAATTTTTGCTAGATTCACATCTAACCTTGTTATAGTGCCAAGTGGACAAATATTCAATCCGGAACCTAGGTCAACCAAAGCTTTAGTAATGACTCTATTTTGGTACTGGGTGGTAATGTAAAGGGATTGGTTATGGGTGGTTCCTTCAGGTGGGATCTCATCCTCATGGAATGATATCATGTATGCCTCAAAAACTTGCCCAACTATGTAAGCTATTTCTCCTTCAAAAATGTTGGATAAAATACAGGCCTCGTTCAACACTTTCATCAAGGCCTTCTGGAGAAGTTCTAAAGTCTGTAAGAGGGACAAGATGGAAATTTGAGCAGGTACCTTACTCAACTGCTCAGTGATAGTATTCTTTGGATTGTATTTTCTTACATACACCACTTTCCTCTACTTCTATGACAGAAGGTTTGGTCTTGCTTAAGCTTCCCCGAGTTATGTGTTTTGGAGTATATATATTTCTAAAGCGGGTTACCCTTGGTCAGCATCAACTTTTTCTACTCTCATATTTTCCTTCTCATAGCTCCAAGGAACAACAATAGTGTCAAAGCTTGCTTGGGGAGATCTTGTGACTACAAAAGGAGATTTGGGTGCAATAACTTCTACCTCAAATGGTCGGCGCCCTTGTACCACAAAAGGATCTATCACCGCAATTAATTTGTCTTGCTCTACCAGCCATATAGATCCTTCTAGATTTACTAATTCTTTTACTTCCAGCATGTTCACTTAATGATTAGGAAGTGGGTTATCGGACACGTTGGGCACTGGTTCTTTTAGCTGGATGGTTTTGGTGTCTTTGAGTTTTTAGATCTTGTCTCGAAGGGATCGACAAACCTCTATGGTATGTCCTTTCAATCCAGAATGATAGGCACACACCTTGTTGGGGTCATACCATTCGTCTTGGGTATCAACATGTAAATCAGGAATTGGTATGATATAACCGGCTTCTTTAAGTCTTTCGTATAGTTGGGCAATAGGTTCAGCTAAGGGAGTGTAGTTTTTGGTGGGCCTTTTGTCAAAGTTGGGACAATTTCTGTAGTTTGGTTATTGAGGAGATGGTGGTAGTGGTAAAGTAGTTTGATAGTATGTTGGTTGGGTATTATAGACAGGATATGTGGGTTGTTGATATTTAAGAGGAGGAGCTTGGTAGGGAGTATATATTGGGTTAGGAGGGTAAGGTGATGTTGGGTAGTGAGGGAGATGTATGGTTGAAATTTGTGGTATAATGGGGCTTTTGTGCGCCAGCATAACTGCACCCACTTCCTTCTTCTTATGATTTTTCGATAAGTTTCTAGATTATAGTGCTTTGTTGGTGGCTTGTAGAGCCTCCAAATTGATGATGGTACTATTTTTGATACCTTTCTCTATTCTCTCTTCCAGTATGATGATGCTCGCAAAATGTTTTTTTGCAACTAGCATCATCCTGCCATAATATTGGGGCTTGTGTGCACGAATAAAATAGTCTTTCATCTGAGACTTCTCCATGGGAGGCCTGGCCCTGGCAGCCTTAGACCTCCATCTAATAGCATAATCTGAGTGTATCACCCATCTTCTTTTTCAGATTCTAGATGTAAAACCAATCGGGTGCATTCTCCGTGTTGAACCCAAATCAATTCATGAAGTCAGAAGCCATATCTACCCAACTTGACCATTTGCGGGTATCTTGGTTAATATACCATGTCAGGGCTTCTCCCATAAGACTCTTCATAAATAACTTCATCCCGATCCTTTCATCTCTTCTAACCCCAGCAAGTTTATCACAATACATATGCAAGTGGGCTTTGGGATCTCCGATACCACTGAATAGCTCAAACTTGGAAGGTTTGTACCTCTTGGGCAACTCCACATCAGGATGTATGCATAAGTCTTCATAGCTCAACCCTACTATGCTTTTACTGGTTTCAACCTGCTGCGAGCGATTAGTGAAGCTATCCAATTTCTAAGCCATAGACTTGATCAACATATCCTCTTGGGCGAATTCTGATTCACGGTAGTCATGGGCATACAGAGCAGTTTCGATATATAGGATTTTGGTTGTGGTTTCTAGGAGCATGAGCATATAAGGTGTTGATGGTAGGCTTGGGAGGTATGATTGGGATGTGACCAGTATTTTGTGGGTATAATGTTGACTTAGAAGGGCCTGCATGGTAGGGATTTTATAAGTGATGGGTGGGAAGTTGAGCATTTGTGGGTGCCAAGTTGGTGGAATTTGGTTGATTTTAGGAAGTGGGTGGCACAAGTAGGGGTATGGCTTTGGTAGTAGTGGGGAGCCTAGCGAAATGGATAACTTATCCAGATTTCTCATGCTTGCCATTTCTTCTTTGAGTTCTAAAATCTTCCACCCCAATATCAACACAAAATCAGTAGACTGAGTCCCCTCTATCAGAGATTTTGTTGTTGTTATTGTCATATTCCATCTTACCCTTGTTCTTGTTGTTCAGATTTGGAGTGGTGGAGGAGGAGGAGGAGCCCCTCTTGATCTCGTGTAATAGGCCAGAATGGATGAACAGATCAACCCTAGGAAAGAGAAAAAAAATCAACAATATCTTATTAGAGGTTAGGATAATAGCAAAGATAAACATGTATTTTAATAAAAGAAATGCCCTAAGATGCAAGGGACCTCATTGAGCCAGAGGTAGGCCTAGTGCAACAAGCAAGTGATTCATGATAGTTAATCCAAGCCTTAAATTGTCAATTGAAATTTAGAGTTAGAGATAAGATGAAATAAACCAACTATTTTATTGAAAAGTCAAACTATTACATCATAGAAAATAAACTTTTAAAAAGTAAAAACCTAAGGGATGAAAGGATAACAAAGGAAAAAATAACTGGAACATAGAAAAGAAAATCTTCAGATGTGAGGGCCTCCGTATGCTGGGACAATCCGCTCTCTCATCTCTGGAATGATATTGTAATCCCTATTCAGTAGGTTTCAATCCCAAACCTTCTCTCTCAAATCCTCATACCCCGATCGCCCTCCTTGATCCAGGTCTACTCTCTCAACATCTTCCAGAATCCACCCATAATAATCGGGAGTGAAATAAGGATGATCTTCTTGAATGAAAATGGTCAATACTCTTTCCCACCTCTTACATATATTGTGCACCTGTGGAATCTCCTCTCCAAACTCATACTCAGACAAACTCATGTTGGACCGCAAAGGAATGACTTGAATTAGGCCAAATTATCTAAGTGCTTGCAAAGGATCATAAGGTTGGACCCCCTTCAGGCCGATGAGCTCAATGTAGTAAAGCTCCTCTCTTCTCGCTATTGCATGTGATAGTTGCAACCAATAGTATTTCCACTATATGTTGTAACTAGATAGGCCTTTCATGAAATCAAACCACTCCTCGGCACCTACTGTGCATTCTTGTTGGGTGGGTGTGAATTTTGTTTCCCACCCCATCAAGAATGTCTATCAAGTTTCCCCTTTAATAGAAGTACTCAACTGCCCGCAATTGTAATAGGAAATTGCATCCTTCAAAGAACCTCTTACCTCGAACACATTTGGACAAGGCCCTTGTTATTTTTGCTAATATCATATCCACGATGATGTTCCCTCCAACATAGGCAAGTATCTATATTTTTGTCTTCTCTAGGAAAGACTAGAGTGCCCAACAATGCGACTGCAAAGGCGTTCACGTAGTGTACCTCCCACTTTGGCACTAAACATGAAAACTTACTCTTAAACTGTTCATAGCTATCTAGATGGCCAAAGTAAGCATACAAATAATCCAATGAAATCCACTCAAAATCCAAGCAGGCCAGCTTAGGTTTGTACACTAAACCCAAGTTCTTCATGAACCTCTTTGGAGTTTGTCCATGGGGGAATGATCATGTTCCTACCCCAGTAAGGTAAGTCAGTGAACTCACCAATCTCCTCAATTGTGAGTGTTAACTCAAAGTCACAAAATTTGAAGATAGTCCTAACAGGGTTCCAAAATTTCAGTAGTGATTTAATCAAATAGTAATCCGGAATAATGTACATTAGATATCTCAACCCTCCTATAAGCTGAGTAACACCAATAGCACAATCCTGTTTAATGTTTTCCCACTATCTCTAAAGCATGTGATGTACGTCCACTATCATCTGAGTAGGGAATGCCATTATGTTTTCTGCACACAATCAAAGAAAAGAAAAGTTGTAAACTCAATTTTAACAATTTTAGGCTTGGATTAAACTGTCGTAACCACAAAGACATATAATATGCATATTTCATCTTGGAGGGTGATTGGACCCTCTAGACTTAAACACAATGGCTACTATTGTGTAGTTTGACCCTCGGAGGGTCAAACTAGCTAGGGCTTATGCATGCATGACCTACACTTTGGGGTGGATAGCTCTACCCAGGACTCTAAAAGAGTGGGTTAGACATGTACTGGGCATTTCTATGTGAGAAGCACGTGGTCCAACGATAGTAAGACTATCCATCATTCGCCACGCAAGTGCTTACTCTCTAAAATTTAAGTTTGAAGAGAAGGCGAGAGTAGTGCAAAAGTACTACATCACCATAAAAGAAAAAAAAGAAGAAGGTCCCAATTGGCGGGATGTATGAGCAGGATGAAAGTTTATCAAAGCGGTAACAATTAGCAACTATTTAAACAAATAATTAAAGTAGTAAATAAAGGAAGGGGAGATAGAGGGATGTTAGAGGGAATAAAAGAAGGGGAGTTATAGGGATGTTAGAGGGAATAAAGGAAGGAGAGTTAGAGGAGATGTTAGAGGGGATAAGGGAAAAGGAGTTGGGGGGAATAAAAGAAAGGGGGATTAGAGGGATAAGGGAAGAAAAAGAAAAGGTAATAAATTAGTTAAGGAAAGATAAACAAATAAAGCAAGTAAATAATTAAGAAGGATAAATAATTAAGGAAAACAAATAAACGATTAAGGCAAGTAAGTAATTAAAAACAAATAATTAATGAGATCAAATAAATAATTAAGGCAAGCAAATAATTAAAAATAAAAAATTAAAGAAAGTAAATAAGCAATTAAGGAAAGTAAATAAACAATTAACGCAATTAAATAATTAAGGAAAATAAACAATTGAGGGAAGCTAATAAACAAATAAGGAAAACAAATAAACTTACATAAAAGAAACACGTTATGGTTAGAACCTCGAATCCCTAGCGGAGTCGTCATTCTGTTGCACCCCATTTTTTCTAACGAAAAGACGGGAACCTGGATGAATCGTGGCAAGGACTCTTTTGGGATTTAAAAAAGTGAATTGAAGAGTCGCCACTTAATGAATTAAGGTGCATTAGGATACCATTCTAACCTAAGTCTAAGGCAAAGGGTCAAGTCACCAGAGAAACGGGTAAGGGTTCAATTTACCTCCAGAGGAAGATGTTAAGCACCCCTCGAGGTCCGCAAAGGCGAGTCCCGACCGTATCACTTAATTATGTGGGGGGTTGCAAATAAAGGTCTCTTTTTAGAAATTTTATCCTAATTAACTCTATGTGAGAAATTAAACAAGTATATAAAAATATTATACTAAGCGTGTTATTATTCCAACTTGGATCAATTTACTTGGCTTTTATTTCGGAGGACAGAAATGTCACTTAGCTCGCATGGCTTTATAAGCATAAGGACAAAAGCCAAGGTTTTGTCCTAAAAAATCTCAAGTTTGAAGTCATCATTTCTGAGGGTCCTATATACCCCTACCCCCTTCCTAATTTGATTGGTTTATTTTAACTTAATGGCATACTAAAGAAAATGAAAAATTTTAATCGTCTTTCCTAAAGTTTCTAGCATCCCGTATTATGCTCCAAGAGGCATTGGACAACTACTTTTTGGAAAGGTTCTAGAATAAAAGAAAGTCAAGGCTTCCTAAGACTCGCGTCAAACAAAACAAGCAAAATGAGCAATTAGCATTTAAATCTCAAGTAGCCTCCAAATAATTTCTACTAGCATGCTTGAAAACACATGGAAACTGCAATATGTCATGCTAAGTGTATGTATCGCAAAAATTTCCTCTAGGTATAATTCTAAGACTAGATTAGAAATGTCAATTATTATTTCAATTTTGATGAGCATGCTTACTAATGAATTTAATCCTAAGCATGATTTCTAAGTCATAAAAAATAGAATGACAAATCCTATAGGCATGTTGTCTATTGCAAATAATATTAAGGATAAAGTCCTAAAACATGGTTTGTAAGTCATAGAAGAATGACCAATCCTATAGGCATATTTTCTAATGAAAAATATTTAAGCGTAAACATGATTTCTAAATCACATAGTATGAATAGAATGACAAATCCTATAGGCATATTTTCTAATAATAATAAAAAAATACCTAAATATGATTTCTAAACCACATAGCAGGAATAGAATGACAAAACTATGGGCATGTTCTCTAAACATGATTTCTATGAAATTTTCTATAGGCGTGATTTTCTAAACATGTCAAAAAGTTTCCTATAGGAATGATTTCTATGTAAAAAAAAATACATATATCCTAAACATGATTTCTAGATGAAACAAAGAAAAGCATATAAAGACTTGTGAAAGATAATTTTAAGCATCTATATGCATAAATAGACAAATCCTAGGGGCATGATATCTAAAATATAGAAAACTTAAATCTTATAAGCATGATTTCTACAATTCCTTTAACATACTAAAGGAAAGACATACTTGATTAAGGAGTTACTCATGTTTTAAACTAATTTACATCTTTTATGCACACACGACTTATTTAAACAATCACATCCTATCGTCAATTTGCCATAATAGTTAATCAAACAAAACAACATGGAAAATAAGAAACAAATAAATAAAACCAAGTAGCGAAGATTTTTTCCTCCCGCCTTTATACTAGATCCCCATTTTTATTATTTTATTGTTACATCACTTGCGATAAAACTAAAATACAATAACTTGCAAATAAAGAAAAACTTCAATCTACCTCCGAGTCCATCCCCACCCAAAAGCGACTCTTCACATCCCGACTTAAATTTCAAAAAACTTCTAAATAAATAATAAAGGAGTAATAGATGAAAAATATATCACATGATTAAGAAAAATCTCACTAGTCATGATGAGCAGTAGAAGAAACTAGGAAAAGGACTTCCAACAATTGCTTTAGTTAACAGTGAGAGCAGCAGGGAATGAGAGAAAGATAACGAGTTTTTATGTTGCTATTGAACTAGACTGAAGAGTGTTTGTGAGAATTTTTTCGTATGAAGTCTTGTCCTTTCTAATGTATAAAGACTCCCCATATATACTGAATAGAAAGCATAATAATTAGGATGAAAAATCAATCATAGAATATCCTTCCTTAAATTACGTGAAGAGAATCAATTAGGAATTGAATAAAATTTACCATAATAGGACAAGTAAGGTCTATTCAAGTTTTAAGTAAAGAAAGTGAATCAATATTTACCACAAATCAAATAACTCAACCAAATTTATTTAATAGCTAAAAAGAAAACAGTAGGCATAACTAGGTCGAGAATCAATCAAAATCTTTGCCAAACACAGACGGACTAATAATAAGCCATCAAGATTCCACCATATTCAATCATGTCAAAGACGAAATAGTAATTAATATTTTTTTTAAAAAAACAATAAAGAATAACAAAGAAGGAAAATATCAATTTAAAATATAAAAATAACAATTTCTTTTATCGTAATTAGCATGCTAAAATTACTCTAAATCAAATATTTGCATAGAAATTAGCAAAAATAAAATCAAAACGCCCAACAATTACCTTCACCAACCCAAATTACGGCCATGTTTAATAACTAAGAAAATGTATTCAATAGATTAAATCAATGAAGTCCTATTTTATTGCAAAACGGACAACATTTACCCTGAAATCAAATTCGTTACCATCAATTATCGCAATCATATCACTAGACTTATATCAAATCGACAACTTAAGCAACAAATCCTACTCTTAATTGAGGACCTAGGTAAAATGCCAGAATCATCAAACTAAATGAGACAATCTACGAAGTTTAATAAAACCAACTATTCGTGCAGCAACAGCAACATCATACAAGTCAAAATATGAAGTAAAATGAAATAAGGGTTGAAAAGATGGTACAGTAAACACTTTTGTATATGAACAAAACTTGAACCTTTAAATCGCCCCTAATTCTTGACCAGTTCTCCCACCGGAGAGGATGGGTTTCGAATTTTATCGATGAGTTTTGACGGTGGATTTGCCAATGATGAGGGAGACAAGGTGGTGTCGGTGTTCATGGGGTCATTTGGTTACTATTTTTGAGGGTCCATAGAGGAGAGGCAACGGTGTAACACTCTAAATTTTTTAAGCTAAGACTGAGTTATCCTTCATATGATATAGGATTTTAATTGAGGATTCTTAATTGAGCATAGATGTTAAAGTCAATTTTTTAGTATGGGAATAAAACTTGAGCTGATATGATGTCGTAGTTCTAATGTATGATTTTATAAAAGTTAGGCGAACCAATGAATTTTAAGTTGTATATATGTGCTAGGATTAATTCCTAAGTTTTTTTAAAGTATATTAGGTGTGATTTAGACCCATAAGGGACCTCAAGCTAAGTCCAAAGAATTTCTGGCGACTAAGTTTTCGTATGAGTCGATAGAAAGGTCAATTTTAAATGACCATATCTCCTAAAGTATAATGAGTTAGAGGACACCTAATATATCAAATCAATGATATTTGAATTAGATTTTCAATACATCTAATTTTGACTTAATCGGAGTTTGGAGTAGAAAGTTATGATCATTTTAGTGAAGGGGTCCAGAGCTATCTAAAGGTCGATGGCAGCTCCACGTCGCGGACCAAACGCAGACCCTCACTGGATAAGCAATGACATGTTTTTCCTTTTTATTTTGAGGGTACTTTTATTCTAACACCTTTGGGGGTCTATGTATGGTCCCTAAAACATATAAAATGTCAGTTTTCATGATCAAAATCCTCTCTCTTCTCTCTTAAACATAAACGCTCAAGAACGATCAAGAAAGTCATGAAGTTAGGATTATCTTTCAAGATTCATCCTCAAGGTAAGTTATTCTTCATAAATTTCAATCTACCCAACCCGAATTTCTTCATCTATTCATGAAGCTCTAATAGGATTTTAAATCATAACCTAGGGTTTCAAGAAAACAAATTCAAGAATCTCAAGAAAGGATTTCTTGACTCTTCTTCTTCAAGAATTATGGTTATTCATCAAGAACTCTAAAGAGTCTAAGTCAAGAATTCAAGAATCAAAGATAATTCTTCTAATCAACGTCCTTCCAAGTTCTTTCACTTTAAAAGAACTACGAAAATTGAGGATTTTCTCCAAGAAAATGAATATTCCCTAAACTTCAACCAACAATTTCTCTCTCAATTTTGATTGGATTTGAGCAATTCAAAAGGATAAATTGTATATTTTCTTTGAGGTGAACACCGTGGGAGGTTCAGAAATTGATTTTGGTGCATCTTGTGAGGTAAAATTTATGATCTTCCTGCTGCATTTAAATATATTTTGAAAAACTTTAACATGCGATTTCTTCCTTATATTAGCTCTGTTTTTGGATTGGTTTTTGCCGATGAATTCCTTATCGCTTGGGGAATATTTTTATGTATAAATTTTTAGATTCCAATGGTAATTTTTTGGCGATGAAATTTTTGGATCGTTTTACCCTTTTTACCTGAATTAAATGATTTTAGTGTCCTTAGATTCATTATATAATTATGATGCTATATTTGAATAGATTTTGGTGAATTGGAGTGTTATAGAAAGGGAAAAGCTTTGGAATTGATGTAATTCGAGACTTTATATAAGGCAAGTGAATTTCTTAACCTTTGTTAAGTATTTAGAATCTTATGCTTCTTATGTGAGCTGTTGAGAATGATTGTGAGGTATTCAGTTAGTGTTGATATTGTACCAAACTATGTTGCTGTGAATTGTGCATTATATTAAGATAAGTCATTTTCTCATTATTGTGTAAACATGCCTATTTGCATTAACTTTTATGACAAGTATTCTGTGGATTGAAAAAGAATGAGAATTAAAGAGAATGTACCATATTCGAGGGACGTGCTGCACACCGTGATGGATACTATGATTTGAGGGTCATGTCACATGCTGCGATGGATACTATGATTCAAGGGACATATCGCACATTGTGATGGATACTATGATTTGAGGATCGGGTCACATACCATGATAGATGCATAGACTAAAAGTCCCCCATGGGTCCCGAACTGTGAGACAGCGGGTGTGTATCACTAGGTTAGATATGCATCATATTACTTGACATTGTATTGCATTGCATTACTTCTCATTATCATTTATAAACATGTGAGTGCTTTTGTGAAACTTGTGATAGATGCACTTGATCCCTGGTGTTGTTGATATATAATAATTATTGTGGTTATTGAGCTATATGCTATGTACATTGTGAATTGTTATGTTGGACTGATTTTATGTAGGTTATACTTGTGGTGGTTTGGTTGGAGTGTTGGGGGTGCCTATATTCTATATTACTTAATTTTGTGTTTAGTAGTTCACTTGCTGAGTACCGTGTATTTAGTACTCACCCCTTGCTATAACAATTTTGTAGGTTGCAAGCCCAGATGGTCGTGATACGCTCTACTTTCCTTGTCTGAGGCTTCCTGTGAAAATTGTGAGAGGAAGTTGTTTGCTATCCCAGCTGACTTCTTACTCCTATTTTATGATTTTGTTCCATTTTAGAGACAATATCATTTGAAACTTATGTTTCCTTTCAAATCTATTATAATATATTAGAAACTTGTGCACTTGACAACCAGGTTTTGGGGGATTTTCATTAAGTTGACTCATTATTCATAATTGAACTTTCATTTTTATTATAATTCTACATTTTTAATGCTATAGTTTGGTTGTAGGCTGACTTGTCTAGGTGGGATAAGAAGAGTGCTATCATGCCCATTTTGGGTCATGACAGTTAGTATCAGAGCCTAGGTTCACAGGTCTCACGTGCATACAAGCTGAGTCTAAGTAGAGTATCAATGATCGATATAGAGACATCTGTACTTATCTTTAAGAGTCTATAGAGACTGTTAGGAAACTTCCCTTTATTTATTCTCTCTTATCGTGCATGGTTATGTTCATTGGTATTGAGTTATGCCCATGTTCTTTTGAAAGATAGCAAGAGTGATGACATATTGAGGCTTATTGTTAGAGATATATATCCATTAGGTAACTAGTGAAGGGATGAATCGATGGCCATAAGCGTGATGACAAAGTTGAAAGTGTCCTATGATTGCCATGATGAGATGAGGTATATATATAGAGAGAGAGTTAGTGTCAGAATGTGTTAGAGCGTGCCCCAAACTAGTAGGAAGTGTATGTTGATGTGTTGTAGTAGTCACACTATTGAGGGTGAAGTGTAGCTCTTAAAGAAGGGGAAAGAGTGCTTTTTATGTGATAGATCAAAATTAGGCTTATGATTGTATATGAGAGTTCATGAGATTCATAGAGTTATAAGCTTAGACAGATAAGGAGGTATAGTGAATAGGTGAGTGGTACATGAGTTGTGAAATGGGAATGTGTTGATTGATTACTTGCTATGAGATTTTAGTAGCATTATGTTCCCTAAATTTTTACCTAGTAATTGCAAGTCGGCATTAAAGAGGTATGTGATGGATGCACATGTTAGTGGTAGACCCTAATCTTGAATTTTTGAGGAGTAGTGTTAAAGTGGAGATAGCATGATGATAGTGATAGTCCTTGTTGGAGATTTGACCTAATAGTCTTGCTGTAGTGCATGGTCAATGATTAAGATATTGGCTGGAAAGGAGCATGGTACTAGGAGTAGAGTAGAAGTACTCCCTAGATATAGATAATAAATTAAGGGAGAAGCTCTAGGAAATAGGAGGCTTAAGAGGTTTAGGATATGTAAATATGATTGTTTATAGATGGGTGGGGCTCTAAGTTATGACTGTTATGAGAATCCAAATAGTATATTTAAGTTGTTGATGTGGAGTAGGCTAATGTAAGTAATCTTTGTCATGACAAGAAGCTAATTGATTGGGGAATATGAATAGATGATGATTAGTTCTCCATACTTTTCTAAGTCTTATACAAATAGGTTTATGAGAGCACAGTGGTTGAGCATTAGCAGGCAAAAAGAAAAGATGTTAGAGTGTAACAATTGTGGAAAGTGATCATGTACGCCATTAAGAGTAGTAAATATATATATATATATATATATATAGAGAGAGAGAGAGAGAGAGAGAGTTTCATAGAGACATGAGGAAGCTAAGAGAGATATTGTTGAAAAAAGTCTGAGTGGCTAATTATATTATGTGACTATAGAATAGCATAAGGGTTTAAGATGCATATTCTTGTGAATAGTGATTTCTTGAGCGTGTGGAGGTATATGCTTATAGCCTAGTAGAGGAAATTGATTTACAAATTTAGAGAGAGGACCTTGGGAGCTAAGGAGGAGATAATGATGTGAATAATCAAAGTAGATCTTGAGTTTTTGGATTGTGATAGTCTGATCAATATGAGATATCAATTCTTTTCTGCCTCATATAGTCCTTATACTTCAGTTGAGGTAACATTTCATTCCCTTTGGGTGTATGATTGTTCGTACCTATGGCTTAATCCAATGTATATCATGTTGCTTCCCTATCATGCTGAGTTTTGAGGATGAGAAGTTATGAATTTATTCATTAATGTTGATCTTACCCCCATGAATCCAAGAGTTTCTAGTCCCATGTTGAATGTGACGTGACCTGAGTTTTACACTATGCATAGTTCTATTAACATAGAATGAGACTTGATAGATGAGAGAGATTGTAATTTATGAATGTTCTTAGATAAGATTTCTCGATTGAATCGGGATAATGATCTTTCTTTCCAAGCTCTTTGAGTAATCCAGTTTTCTAGCCTTGATAGAAGTGTTGATAATAGTAGAGAGGTAAAGGTTGATGAGAGACAACGAGAGTTCTTGATTCTGATGTCATCTTACGCATGCACAAACCTTTAGCTTTTTATTCCATTGTTGATGGTAGGATGTAAAGTATCAAGTTTCAGAGGTATGATATTGCTTATTTTGCATGGTGAGATAGTTGTTTGAGGTTTTCCTAAAAGGGGGAAGGAGTGAAGTTTCTGGAAATAGCACTCTCGCTCCTTTTTCTC
>JAOTQJ010194935.1:0-20913 GCA_025642045.1 Solanum sejunctum
ACTTGGCATGAAACATAGATCTCTCCTTGGTACATAAAGGCATTCACCAACTCCGACACAACTATTAACCATATCTCCACTCTTGTACATGTTCATATGATTCCATACATAGTCACTTTTAAAACTGCATATATGCTTGGATACCAAGTTATATGAGTTCTTGTTACTAAATAAAGTTCACAAGTTGGTTCATTTCATATGCATTTTATAATATGCGTAACATACTCTTTTCATTGTCATGTCATCTTGTGTGATTATCCATATGTCACATGTTACATATACAGTCCTACAGTTCTAATATTATGGCCACTAAAAGAATTATCTCAAAGATAATTGAAAGATACAGTATATAATTTCTGATAGGTGGTAGTCCAAGGGGGTTGAGTATAACCTAGCCAGGGATGATCCTATTGGGGGGATAGCCCAAGGGGTTGAGTATAACCTAGCAAGGACGAACCCGATACAGTTTCACCACTGATCAGTTGGTCATTTGTATTATAGTTGTGCTCAGATTTTACAGTACAGATTCTACAGTAAAGGTAAAGCAATATAAAGCACATAAAGTACATGATTCTACAGTATAACTAAAGGTGGTCTTTTATGCTATACCAATGTATAGTTTCACTTGAGTTGTTATATCATATACAATGTTTCCTGTATTATATACTCAGTACCTTATCTCGTACTAACGTCCCGTATAGGGGACCTGCATTTCATGCTGCAGGTACAGGTGCTAGTAGATCTCTCCAGTAGGAGTACAGGATATTCAGCTGCTGTCACCAAGCTCTAGGTTGCTTCGGGGCTTTGTACATGTCTAGAGCTTACGTGTTTTTATTATATAGTTTGTTGAGGCAGGCCTGTCCCGACCCTTATCAGATGTTTTTCTTTATTTAGAGGCTTTGTAGACTATGTAATGTAAAGTTTGGTCAAGTCTCATATTTTAAATATCGTGGCCCCAACGGCCTAGTCATATGCATTTTCTTTTGGCTTGTTATCACTGTTTATCTTCTTAAAGGCATGTCAAACACAGAAACTCCTTATAGTATGCATAGAAAGAATATAGTTACAAGTTGGTTCTCCCGAGTCTTATCGGTAACGGGTGCCAATCCGCCCTACTGGGAATTTAGGGCGTGACAGAAGTGGACCAAGATATTGACTCCAGGTGACGAGGAGAGGTGGTGTCACGTCCTACAACACTCACTCCTCAAAATAGCAACAGTTCATCAGGGATGCCTCACCCAGGTGAACCTGGTCCCTCTGATACAACCAGAACCAGTTCTATGCCTGAAGATGCTAGAAACACAAGAGCTCTCATCTTTTTGATAATATGCTGACCTCTCTCGACTCAGGAATGTCCACCGGATCAAAGCTTAGAAACATGTGTGCCTTCTCTGCATACGTGTCCCTGGTTGAACCAAAAAAATGTCAAAGAAACTTTGCTTGATGAAGAGTGGATAACTGCTATGCAAGAAGAACTCCTAAAGTTTGAGCGCAGCAAGGTGTGGCACCTAGTTCCTCCTCATGAACATCGAACTATCATTGGAATAAAATGGTTTTTTTGGAACAAGTTGGATGAACAAGGAGTGGTCACTAGGAATAAGGCCAAACTAGTGGTGCAAGGGTATAATCAAGAGGAGGGTATCGACTATGATGAGACCTTTGCCCCTATTGCTCGCATTGAAGCAATTCGAATGCTCATAGCTTTTGCAGCTAACATAGAATGCAAGTTATACCAAATAGATGTTAAAAGTGCTTCCTCAATGGGTATCTGCAAGAAGAAGTGTACGTCAGACAACCCACTAGTTTTGAAAACCATGAGCATCCTGACCATATGTACAAACTTGACAAAGATCTCTATGGACTGAAATCGGCTCCTAGAGCTTGGTATGACCGGCTATCTAACTTTCTGCTGAAACATAGGTACTCAAGATGAACAATTGATAAGACCTTGTTCTTGAAGAAAAGGGGTTCACATATACTCATTGTTCAGGTCTATGTCGATGACATCATTTTGAGGGAAACAGACGCATCCCTAGGGTAGGAATTTGCAGAACTTATGAGGAGCGAGTTCGAGATGAGTATGATATGGGAGAACTTAACTTATTCTTAGGACTCCAGATACATTAGAAATAAGTGGTACATGTATTCATCAGCAGAAATACATTAAGGAGATCATCACAAAGTTTGGGATGCGGGATGCCAAAGCAAGTGATACTCTCATGGCCACCACTACAATGCTTAATAAGGATGAAATAGGTGTGGCAGTAGATGAAACCAAGTACAGAGAAATGATTATCACTCCTATACTTAACTTATAGTAGACCAAATATCAGCTTTAGTGTAGGGATGTGTGCAAGATTTCAAGCAAAGCCCAAGGAATCCTATCTCAAAGTTGTTAAATAGATTCTACGCTACCTAAAAGGTTCCCTAAACCTGGTTCTCTAGTATCCTACTGGGTCCTCCTTTAATCTTTTTGGTTTGCTGACATTGATTATACAGGCTATTCCATAAACAGTAAGAGCACATCAGGAATGACACACTTCCTGGGATCCTATCTAGTCTCATGGGTGATAAAGAAACAAAACTCAGTTGCCTTGTCAATAACTGAAGTTAAATATATTATTGCGGTCTTCTGCTGTGCTCAAATTCTATGGATCAAGCAGAAGCTTGTAGACTTTGGGATCCTAGTTGAATTCAATCTCATCATGTGTGATAACACAAGTGCTATAAATATAACAAAAAACCCAGTTCAGCATAAGTGTACCAAAGATATCGATGTGAGGCATCACTTTCTCAGGGATAATGTGGAGAAAGTACTCACTGAAATAGTGTTTTGTAAAATCAAGGATCTAGTTGCTGATATATTCACCAAAGCCCTAAGCAGGGAGCAGTTTGTGTTGAATCTTCTTCATTTAGGCTTAATTAGGGAGTTTTAATCTCCCCCCTTTCTAACTCTTGAATTATACTCCAAGCAATGTACAACCATTCTAATATGACCAAATAGGCAGGCTTCCAAGAAAATTGCTGGTGCACACATAATGATGGGAACTGCTAATATTACTCTTAGTGTCTATTACTAGAGTAAGGCATCGAGTCAGGGGGAACTAATCCTTACATACTGATTTCTCAGGTACGCACTTGCTATATAGTTTTCATGATTTGAATGAGTACATATCCTATAAAAGGTTGTTTGTAGCTTTCTCCTACACCTTATTCCTTAATCTGGTTCTCTATTTGGCGAGAAGGGTTATTACTTCAAAAAGGGCAATTATCACCCTTTCTCGGGATCCCAAGAGTTGCACCGGCTGCAGTATCAGTGCACGTCCTTTCAGTCCTATCTCGGTGTTTTCTCCAACTTCCAAAGACATATATTACCTGTGTACTTAACATTACTCACAAACCCTCATTTTTTCAAACTTGCAAAACCCTTTCACAAGAAAACTATCAAATGGTGTCTCTTATTGACTACTCCAAAATTAACTCTAACGCCACTGCTCCCTCACCACGATAGGACTTCTCATAGGAGGAATTTCACTCGCCACCCTCTATCCATAATCAGTCTCGCCACCGTCCCCAGCACTAGCCACTGCAACTAAACCCTATCATTTTTCCCTCTCACTATCCCCAAACCTGCCCTACTATCTTCCACGACCTTCTTTGTCCAAACCCTACTGGACAATTGCTAACCTATCCATTCCTGATCCCACACCCTCTATTTGACGCCTTATTGACGAGCCTTCATCCTCTTCCATGTACACAACCCCAGTTTGGGTCATGTTGCCTTCGCCTGGCTCCCTACTGCCTTTCACCACCCCCTCTTCCATGGCGCCATCGTCTGTACCCGAGCCCTATGACTCTCAGGATGATATTCCCTTGGCTCAAGTATGCCATAGTATTCTTCGCCGTCCGATCCCCTCACCATCATAACCCCGACCCTCTGTTTCTCTGTTCTTGTGGTCCACTTACCAAGAGCAAAAAATGTGTGCTCGATGCCCCTGGTCCCTTATCTGGTCGAAAGAAGACTCGGTCTGGTAAGGCTACTAACTCTCCCTCTTCTCTTGTTTGTGTCCCTTCCTCTCCTGAAGAGTTATAAACCCTGAGGTGCGCGAATATCCTATAGTAGTGCAACTCTATGCCAAATTATCCACTCAGGGTTGGCTCAATCTAATTTTTGACACTGGGACACCATTTTATGAGGCTGAAGTTGTGGAGTTCTACACTAATATGACATTTGTAGAGTAGGATGTGGATACCTCGAAGGTGCATGGGGTTGATATACTATTTGACAAAGTTCACCTTGGGGAGATCTTGCACATTCCTTCTAATGGGGCTGGCGGAGTACACTTGGTTAGAGGACACAACCTCTAAATTCACTAAGGGGAGATTCACTGATGTGCCTCGCAAGTGTATAAGGAGGAGATGCCTCCATTCTTGAAGATGTTGTTCGAAGTGGCGCATAAGGGGATATTGCCTAGGGGTGAGCGTAGCATAAGGCCACATTTCGCGATATGGGCATCGCACATGCTATCGATCTTCAGGACCCCCTGGACTGGCCGTCCTTGATGCTGCAGCATATGGCATGCATTGTTGACCCTATGGAGGGACCTCAACAATTGGCCTATGGTAATCTGTTAACCCATGTCTTTAGAGCTTTTTAGGTTCCCCTTGGTGCTGGGAGGGCGTTAACTAAGAAGGACATGATAGATCGCCATATGACCCTCGAATATAAGTGTTCCCCTCCTGTTATTGTGGATGTTACACCTATTCCATCTAAGTCTACTAGAGTCATTACTCAGATTATGTAGGAACTTCGCGAAGCTCAGGCTGATCGGGCTCATCTTCAGGCCATAGTTGATGATCTTTAGGCTGACGTAGCACGCCTCAAGGATCGGTTTCTTTAGCAGTAGGTGGACCATAATCAGTGGGTGGACTCCCTTCTCAAGCTCCTAGGCACAGGCCTCTCCCTTCCTCCCCCTTAGTCACTCTCAATCCTTTGTTGTACCTTCTTTTGACTCTGCTATAGACAATCATTTTTTTGGATGTATAACTTCTTTTGTGGATGTTTATGCAAGCACTGGTGCTTACTTGATAAATTTTGCTGTGGATATCTGTTTCTTCCTTATTATATTGCGTTGCTCTATGCTAAATACATAGCTAATATCCTTAGTTTTAGTGCATTAGTGGTCATTACTGCTTCTGGTTTTTGGTCTGCTAATGTTCTTGTTACTTGTCTTGTGTTACTCTTGTTGTCTTTTTGTGATGTCAAAAGAGGGGGGGATTATGCTTTGATTGTTCTTGTAATGCATATAGGTTTGCCATCATCAAAAAAGGGAAATTTGTTAGAATATTTGCAGGTATGACTATACTATTTTGATGATGACAAACAGAGCCAACAACAACAGACTGAGGAACTAGGTCTAACATATGTGCACAGTCAAGACATGCAAAGTCCCAGTTGAAATCGGAGTGCTATTTATAGAAACAGAATTAGTAAGAGATACGGTGAAGGTAGCAACTTTGGAAAAGGACTCCTTTATGAAAAAGAACAGTGTGTCCTACTTAAGAAAGGAGTTCCATATGGAAGGTCTTTAGGGTTTAATATAAATACAATTATCAAACCTAGAAGACACAACATTTTGCAATCTAAAATTGATAGAGTATTCAGCAAAAGTACAAACACTTGGCGAGAGCACTCAAGCAAGATCTAGAGTTAGATTTTCTTAATTATTCAAGTCTGTTTGACAATCTTTTTAGAGTCTTTGTTTAGTGACAAAAATTGTAAGAAGTTGTTTTGTTTTTCTTGTGAGAGTTGTTGGTTAAGAGTGGGTTTGACTCTTAAGTGTTGAGTGTGTTAGAAGAGTTATAAGTTGAACATTTCTCGTTTGAAATTAATGAAGTTGTTGAAATCCTACGAGTATAGGTAGTGGTTGTTTCTCCTTTGAGCAAGGAGTTTTTCTACTATAAGTTGTTTGCCTTTTAATTACTGCTTTCGCAAATGAGTTAGTACTGTTCATTAAACCTGGTTTACTAGAAGTTCAGAGGCACTAATCCTTTCAACAACAACAACATACCCCGGTGCCTCAAAAGACTCCCGCTCATTGTGGGGTGAGGGGGGGTCGGAGGCACTAAACCTTTCATTTTCATATATTAGCTTCACCTATACCTTTTTCATTCTTTATAAGAATTTGTTTTACTCCCATATGATTTTTGAAAGCAAGGGAATAGAACATCAAAGGAAGATCATTTACAAGATTTTAACAAAACTAAGACAAATGATTCTTTATTTCTTTTATCGACGCTTCACAATTTACATATAATCAATGAAATCTAACCATAAACATAACAATTGTAACTTGAAATTCTTAATTTTTAGCTATAGGGAGTTGCTCGCGATCAAAATTTTGGCCAATAAAAATAGTTTGATAGACCAAAGCAGCAATAACAACACCAATAAAATTACCAAGCCAATATACACAATGATAAGTCCATGTCTTGCTAATAATAGCTTGACAAAATGCGATAGCAGGATTCATAACTGCACTAAAATTGGCACCACCAGATAAAATGTTGGCACCACAAATAAGACCAATGGCAATTGGGGAAATTATTCCTACTTTACCCTTCTTTGGATCAAATACAATTGCATAATATGTGTAAACAAGGAGAAAGATCATTATTATTTCATAAATAACTGCATGCCATGGTAATTGTGGAGGGTACACTGATACTTCCTGCATAATTAAACCAACAACAAAAAAAAATCATTTTCAAAATCGTCAAGTTTTGTGTTTAATTGTTGGATGAAACTAAAATATATGAGCAACTGGCAAAGCACTTAGAGAGAGTATTGGCATTACCAAACCATTAGTAGCAAACTTGAGGAGATAGATAGCCATAACAGATCCAAGTAATTGAGCAATCATGTATAATATACTCCTGATAAAAGTAATATGACAGTCCAGAAATGCACCAAAAGTGACAGTAGGATTTACATTGTGGAAGCCAAGTGAACAATAATAAAACGTTGGCAAATACAAATTTGAGAGAAAAAAAATTTCTTCTATTACTCATAAGAATAGATTACAAAACAATTCTCAAACTCACATTTTTCTTCACTCTTGTCTTGATATTTTTTTTGGTGTATTTTGGAGGAACTCAACAGCTCCTTTTATAGGGGAATTATACCCCCATAGATGTCATTGGTGACATCACAAGGGGGATATAATATTCAACAATTGTTGGCAGCTATTTTTGTTGAATTAATTTGCTGGACTTTTTCAATTCAACAATTATTGGCAGCTGCTTTTGTTGAATCATCTATGGGGATAGACTTCTTCAATTCTCCCCCTCAAGCAATATCCAGAACAAGCATCCTAGCTATATCTTTGCATAGCTCTAACTTCTCTTGAGTCACTACTTTCGTCAACATATCACAATGTACCTTATATTCCTTTTGCTTGATTCCAAATTCTTGGAAATAACGCTTTTATCACAATATCTCTTTTCCAGCTTCTGCGGCAGCAATGTATTCTACTTCAGTAGTGGATAAAGCAACATACTTCTGTAGTCTTAACTGCCATGAAATAGCTCCCCTGCAAAAGTGTAAATGAAAGCTGAAGTAGATTTTCTACTATCAAGGTCTCTGGCCATATCTGTATTTGTATAGCCCTTCAAGATTGGATCAACTCCCCCGTAGCAAAGACATAATCTTATTGTACTCTTAAGGTACCTAAGAATCCACTTTACTACCTCCCAGTGCTCTTTCCCCGGGTTGGAGAGAAAATGACTCACCCTTTCCATTACGTGATCAATATCTGGTCTCGTACACACCATCGCATACATCAGACTTCCAACTGCTGAAGAATATGGTACTAATGACATCTCCCCAATCTCTTCCTTGGATAAGGGACATGATCTCTTACTCATCTTGAAATGGTTGGCTAATGGAATGCTAACTGATTTGGCATTGTTCATGTTGAACTGTGCAAGCACTCATTCAATATACTTTTCCTGAGATAGCCATAACCTCCAGTTCTTCCTATCTCGGATGATCTGCATTCCCAATATTTATTGATCCGATTCTAAGTCTTTTATGTCAAAAGACTTAAAGAGTTCCTTCTTTAGCTAGTTGATCTTCGTTGCATCTTTCCCCACAATCAGAATGCATCTACATATAGTAGAAGAGCAATAAAATTTCCATCAGAAAACTTTTGAATGTAGACACATTTATCTACTGAAGTTTTCTTGTACCATTGACTCGCCATGCATAAGTCAAACTTCTTGTACCATTTCCTAGGTGCCTGCTTCAGACCGCACAAGCTTTTCTTTAGCTTGCACACGAGGTTATCTCCCAAAACCTCAAAACCTTCTGGATGCTCCATGTAGATTTCTTCCTCTAAGTCTCTGTGAAGAAAAGATGTCTTTACATTCATCTGTTCATGCTCAAAGTTCATACTTGTAACCATTCTAAGTATGACTCTAATTGAAATCATCTTGACTACTGGTGAAAATATCTCACCAAAATCGATCCCCTTCTTCTGTTGGAATCCTTTGACTATAAGTCGTGCTTTGTATTTCACCACTTTTTCGCTGCCATCCTTTTTTAGCTTGAACACCCATTTATTTTTCAGTGCCTTCTTTCCTCGTGAAAGTTCCACTATTTCATAAGTCTAATTTTTCTGCAGAACTCCATTTTATCCTGCATTGCGAGAAACCACTTTTCTTTGTCCTTATGAGATACTGCTTCATGAAAAATTCTCTGGTTCTCCATCTTCAGTAAGTAGAAGGCACTCTAAATTTGGATATCTTCTCGATATAATCCGACCTTGTTTAGATCTACGAACTTCTAGAACAATCTGATGAGATCCACTATCATCTTGGCCTTGTGATGGTCCTGGAACATCTGCCAGATGGGGTTATGGCTCCCTCTGCTCAACACCGTTACTTTTCTCATTGTCTTCTACTTCTGGCATATCTTCTGGCACAATATCACCATTTCATATGAATAGTTCTGTTGCTGCTTCTGGCCTCTAATTTGTAACATTTGTCTTCTGAGACACTGTAGATTTTTCAATGTCATTAATTGTCTGACTTTCATGGAAAACAATGTCCCTACTTATGATCACCTTTTTCTCCTTTGGATCTCATAACCTGTATCCAAATTCTTCATCTCCATAGCCAATGAAAATGCATAGAGTGGTCGTTGCATCTAGCTTCTGTTTGAGCTCTTTAGATACATGTGCGTATGCCAAGAACTCAAATACTCTCAAGTGAGAGTATGATGGATCCTTTCCAGATCAAAGTTTCTCCAAAACTTTAAAATTCAATGATACTGATGGAGATCGGTTGATCAAGTAATAGGTGGCTTTGACTGCTTCTCCCCAGAATGGCTTTGGCAGCTTAGCCATACTAAGCATGCTCCAAACACGTTCCATGATTGTTCGGTTCATTCTTTCAGCTACACCATTGTGTTAAGGGGTGCGTGGGATCGTCTTCTCATTCTACCATGACATGGAATAGTTTGAAGTAATCAAACACCTGGTCCTTCGTTCGCAAGAAATATACCTACACCTTTCGAGAAGTATCATCGATGAACATTAGAAAGTATCAATTGCCGCCGAGTGATTCAACCTCCAAGGGACCAAAAACATCATAGTATACCAGACTGAGTAACTCTGATCTTCTCATTGAAGAGGAACTAAACGAGACTCTATGTCGCTTACCAAACAGACAATGATTTTAAGGATCTAGTGCAACATCCTTGTCCACATTGATAAGCTCCTTCTTCATCAAGGTAGACAACCCTTTCTCACTCATGTGGCCGAGTCTCTGGTGCCATAAATTTTGAGAAACCTCCTTTTCTGCTATATTGAGGCTGTCTATGATTATCTTCACATGAGTCTTGTATAACCTTCCACAAATATGTCCTCGAGCGACTGTCATAGCGCCTCTTGACAACTTTTATATGCCTTTACCGAAATGACTATCATAGCCCTGTTTGTCAAGAGCTATACCTGAAAGAAGATTCAGCCGAAGATCTGGCATATGGCGGACATCCTTCAAAGTGATTGTACTCCCAAAATTTATCTTTATCTAGACATCACCAATTCCTACAATCCCAGAGGAACTGGAATTCCCCATCTTTACAGCTCCAAATTCTCCAGCTCTATACGTTGTGAAGTATTCCTTATGTAGAGTAACGCAGTAGGATGCTACAGTTTCTACCACCAATTTCGTATCTTCTCTTGAGACGTGAAGGTGTGTCTCAGCATGGGTTGAACAATAAGCTACATCTCCAAGAATAGTAACTAATGTTTCTCAATCCTTCTTATTCGGTTGCGAACTGCTCTGGGCTTGCTCCTCTTTCCATTTGTAGCAGTTCTTTTCATATGTCCATTAATTCCGTAATGATGACACTTATATGTTGGTCTCCTGCCATCAGTGGATCTGCCTTTACTTTTGCTTCTGCCTCTCTATTTGCCTTTGCTACTCTTTTGTTGCCTCCCTCGGTTCTTTGTGACAAGGGCATGGGTCTAATCTGTGCCCACGTCCTTTCTCTATGCCTCTTCACTAAATAGAGCATCCTTGACCATTGACATAGTAAGTTTGCCATTTGGGGCTGAGTTGCTGAGTGATACGATCAACATTTTTCAACTGTTGGAAAGGGAACTGAGTAGTAGCAACGCCTGAACTTCATCGCCAAGTGGCATCTCTACAGACGACAACTGGTTGACAAAGCTTTGGAACTCACTAGTATGCTTGGCAACTGAAGTTCCATTTTTAAGATTCATATTGACTAAACGCCTCATCAACAGGGCTTATTCTAAGCGGTCTTGGCCTGGTACATGTCCTCCAACTTCTTCCAGAGGGCATATGTGTCTATCTCTTGTGCAACATGGTGGAAGACACTATGATCAATTCAGTGACGGATTTGACCTATAATTTTTTGGTTTGATTTCTTCTATTCTGACTCATTGGCGGGATCAGGATTTTGACCTTTCAATTTAATAGAATCGAAAAAATCTTTACAGCTTAGGAGATCTTCCATCCGAGGTCTTCACAATGTGTAGTTAGTGGCAGTGAGTATAACCATAGCTCCGAAAGATGATGTTGACTCTTCTGTGGTCATTATCACCTTGCAATAGCTTAATTCACCAAAATGAGGTTGGATCTTGAAAATGGAGCTCACCGTTACGTCCGAAATGGTAAAAAAAGTTGGAATTAACACTTTGAGGTCAAAATTTCACTATTAGGATGGAATAATAATTTTAAAAAACTTTGAGAATTAAACTATAATTTCAGAAAAATTAGGGGTTAAACTCTAATTTTAGAAAGATTAGGGGCCAATATGATATTTTCTAAAAGTAAAGGGACCAAACTAAAATTTCACAAAACTTGAGGGGTTAATTTGTAATTTTTAAAACTATTGTAGATTCCAACTATGAACAGTATTTTCGGTATATCCACAACACTTTCAAAAATTTTGGAGATTAAACTGCAATTTCAGAAAGATTAAAGGTTAAACTACAATGTCGGAAAGATCAGGAGCCACTCTGATATTTCTTGAAAGTTGAGGAACCAAACTAAAATTTCAGAAAATTGGAGGGTCAATTTATAATTTTTTAAACTATTGCAGATTCCAGCTATGAATAGTATTTCTGGTCGTCTTCTCCGTCGTTTTCCGGTGAACAAGTGTCTTCTTCTTCGGCAAAACTACGGGAACTACGGTGAACAGTATCTAATTCCGGCAGAGTTGATCAAACTTTGACTCCGATTTCGGGGCTCGTTTGAACTCCGATTAGGTTGCCGTTTGGTGCGTTCGACTCCGTTCGATGAGACTAATTCAATAGTGCAGTCAGAATTAGATTTTGAACAAAGCTCATAAAACTCAAATTTGGCTTGTCACCTAAAACTCGACCAACGCTTCTAACATGGCTGTGATACCACTTGTTCAGCCAAGTGAACAATAATAAAACGTTGGTAAATACGAATTTAAGAGAAATATCTTTTTCTATTACTCACAAGAATAGATTACAAAATAACTATCAAACTCACACCTTTTTTTACTCTTGTCTTGGTAGTTTTTTTTGGTGTGTTTTGGAGGAGCTTTTAACAGCTCATTTTATAGGAGAATTATACTCCTATAGATGTCATTGGTGACATCACAAGGGAGATATAATACAATTGTTGGCAGCTGCTTTTGTTGAATCAATTTGCTGGACTTCTTCAATTCAACAATTGTTGACAGCTACTTTTGTTGAATCATCTATGGGGCTGAACTTCTTCACACATGACCTCCAAATATGTTTAGTGCCACTGAAACGGCCACAAAAAGACCGAATGCGTGGGATAGTGATATTGTAATTATGACAATTGCTTATCCCTCGAATTTGATCATTTGTGCTGTGAAAAATACCAATACTGATTTATTTCACCAAATACTCAAAGTAACATGATTGTCATGTCACCTTAAATATAACTATATGTATTTACTCATAATATAAAATTGCATCACGTACTATTAAACAATTAAACTTACC
The DNA here is from genome assembly GCA_025642045.1 of Solanum sejunctum. Classification (NCBI taxonomy): domain Eukaryota; kingdom Viridiplantae; phylum Streptophyta; class Magnoliopsida; order Solanales; family Solanaceae; genus Solanum; species Solanum sejunctum. Next base: position 12,540 of record JAOTQJ010194935.1, read on the forward strand.
AAATAGCAAGACACATCCTTCAACAGTGAAAACAAAAATAATCATGAAAATGAATTTAGCTAGGACTATTTTGAAGGCATCAGGCCAGTAGCTTTTTCCAAATTTCCTATGACAATTCTTGAAATGGGCATTTTCTTTTCTTCTTTAATTTGTACTATTTTCCAAATAGACCTTTTTATATAGTGTACATAAAGTTACCAGAAAAAGTCAGTCCTCCAACCTATCTGAATGATGCAACGTGCACAGTAGGTGAATTGCATGGTGAAAAATAAATCAATCTATTTCTATGTTTTCGTGGAATTAAGAAGACGTTGAACTTTATTAATTGAAAATTGGTCTTTTTCATAACAATATAATAATATTCCTAATGTAATCGTTTATTTTTTAATAAGAATAAGTATGTCTTTTTCTGTAGTAACTTTTTTATTGTATGATCTGTTACTCTAAAGATTTGTAATTATTAGCTTTTTTGTGATGCCCTTCTATTTGATCCCAATAGTGAGATCACTGATGGGATTATCGATCGTAAAAAATACAAAGTAAGATTATATATATATTATTTTTCTTTTTTATCTTATAAAGTTTTATAAAAACAATATCCATATATTTATCTAAATGTTATTAAACACCTTTGGCATTTTAGTAATAGAGCATTGGTCTTGCAAAATTTTGATACAAGAGATCTCGATCTTGATTGCTAATTATATCCCAAAGCTAGTTCAAACAGAGGAGGATTGTTGCCGTGCTTATCATATAGTGTGTAAACAATTTTTGGAGGTTCAACATTTGGTGAGATGAGTTCTGTTTTGTGTTTATTAACTCATACCTTAAAAGTCGGTTCAATAGGAGAAATATTATCTAAGTCTTATAAAGAATCTACAATCTTATTAACCACTAATATAAAAATTTTATCGTTCTTTAACCATTTCAAAGACAAATACGTGTCCAAATTTGGATGGTAACTGTCATATTCTTTCTTATTTGTATTCATATAAACAGATGGACTAATTACTAGGTAGCTAAAAGTTCAACCAGACTAGTCGAGGTACAGATTTATCTAGATCAAACGATGTCATCCCACACTGTTTTGTTAAATATTATTTTATCTTGAATGAGATGATATGTCTTTAGTTTACGTTTTTCTTTATCTCTTGGGACCTCAAGGTAAGTATATAGTGGTTTTTTTTTTATGATAATCATCTTCTATAATAGTATCTTTATTATTATGATTAAGTTTTTTTTTAATTGGTTGTTCATGGTTAAGAAAGGTAATTTTGAACTATTTTAAATACGTTAAGAATATTTTAAAATTCTTTTCCTATTTTTTATAATAATATTTTATTAGAACTATGAAAAGTTATCTTGATAAACAACGTTATTAAAAAGATATTTGTGTAAATATGTATATATGTGCTTTCCTCATGCTTACAGAATCAAGGAAACTTTACATAATCAACCGGATAGTAAAAGTCGTGTAATTCTATGGCATATTAAAGTTTCTCTTAATCAAATTTATCTAGAATCTAAAACTCAGCAAGTATACAATATGTTTAATTTTATGATATGTAAATATTTTAAATTTCTTTAGCATATAATTTAGAACTAATGTCCAGCACAAATTATTATTCTAATATTAATAATAGTATAATTTGAATCAATTAGTTAAATACAAATAGCTCATCTTTAGAAATATTTTTAAGAAAATCACAAAAAACACTTTCAGAAGCCATCTCGAAAAAAATTAAAAATTTATTTTAAATTATCCTTTTCATGATCAATATACAATTTCATAGTGTCAATCCTAAGTGTAATAGTTAAGAAACGTTCTCTCTGGTATTTCTATTCAAACTATTAGTGTGCTGATGTGACACTCATTACAATAATTAGGGTATCAGTGTGACAATCATTTTAATTTGTATTGGCGTGATATCTGATACAATATGTACCGACGTGACACTCAATCCAACAACTACAATCATAATTACAATCACAATAAATGATTCATCTACTTGCACAATCAAGTACATTGCATGCATTTGATCATAGTTAGTCATTTTATTAGGTTCACTTCGTCTTTCCTTATTCACATACAAGAAGGTAATACTAATGATGCAGTGACTATACACATATAACACAAACAAAGAAATAAATCAATACCTACCTCAAACCCAAACCTGGATGCTTATAAAGAACCTAACTTTCAACTTGAGAAGTTCATTGGCTTACTCTTAGTCTAAAACAATAACGAATCAAAGAATCAATGATTATGACCTAATATATTCGAATTATATCAAAATACTAATCCTTGGCCAACTTCATAATCCTATCATCTTACTAGGACTTTTCTCACCATTACTTTCAAGTCAAGAATCTTGCCCTACGATGATTATCATGAATTCTAAGTTCTAAGAATCAAATTACAAGATTGGGGAGTAATTAACTTCTTTTGGTACAAGAATAAGTGAAAAACTGAAAGGAATAGCCCTAGGTCATTATTTTACTCCCCACAAATAGTATTGCAATAAAATAACATTTTTGAAACTTTTTTCCATTTTTGTCACATCAAGCCCTCAACAGAGGACCCAACCCGCCATATCATCCCTGCGACCATAGTAATAATTTACCGTGGTGGGTTGCATGAGAAAAAAGACTGAAAACTTGTGTATTTAATCTCCTTTCACAACATACCCTTAAACTTTGACAATATTCTAGCAACACTCTTTTACGCTAAGATCAGTTTCAGGAGTTCTAATAACTCGATTCGATTCTATAAAGTTGTTTAGGCTTCTTATCGTCTTGACTATCAACTCAAATGATTAAACTTACAAATCAAACCCCAATCAATTATCGTATTACCTCAAACCTCACCAGGCTCATATTTTGTCCAAATCTAAATTAGATTTTAATTTCAAAGTTACTACTCCAGAATTTTTGACCTAAATTCTTTCTCTATTGGCTTATCCATAATGAAGGAAACAGGTATTTACAATCTATAAGTAACATTTTATGTTTTTTATATCCGACCAATCCCATCCCACCAACACCCCTAGCCTCCTACCCTTGGACCATCCCACACAACTGACATCCTTGAGGCCCTCTCTCCACCGCCTTCCCCTATAGTATTTTGGTAGTAGCAAGAAATGAACAAAATCAAACTAAAAATCTCATCAAATAGCAAATCGAATTGAACAAAGAAAAAAATTCAATTAGTGATTTGGTTTGATCATTTAGTTTGATATTAAAAAATATTGATTAGACTTGAATTGGCTTGATTATAATATTAAAAAGTGAATTTGATATTAAATCTTCAACCCAACATTATATGTATAATTTGATGTTGTCTCCGAGACATCTAGCATTCAACACCCATGAAGGATAGTTCTTGCCCAAGCTATGAAGAACGACAAACTCAAATTTCCAAATTAGTCATATCACTAAACAGAGGCGGATACAGGATTTAGAGTCTAGGGGTGCCAAGTCTCTAGTAGGGATGAAAACGGAGGGGGCGGGTTGAAGTAGCAAAATTAATGTGTGTGTGTGGGGGGGGGGGTTGCAAAACTAAATAGGAATTCGAAGAAATTAAATTTTTGTAATTAGTAAAAATCAAAGATATAAACTTTTTATATTAAACATTGAGTTTAATTTTATTTTTTTCTAAAATTTAAACTAGACATGTTCGGTAAATTGTTATTTGTTAAAATATTAATTAAAATTTTTTAAGTAACTATTAAGAAATAATTGTTAAAATGTCAACTAAAAATAATTAATTAGTTATTGAGACATTAATTAGAAAAAAACTAAATTCAATTAAAATATAAAAGAACTTTAAAATTTAAGCAAGACAGATCTATGTGGGGCGGGGGAGGTTGAAAATGGAAAAAAGTCATCTTACGGGGCAGGATGGGGCAGTTTAAAACATTTGTAGGTTGACCTCAACCCACCTCTCACCGCTCCATTGTCATCCCTAGTCTCTAGACTGATCGGTTAAATTAACTTTAGGTTCATATCAAATTATTCATCTTTTCAATTTATGTGACAAATTATTAATAACATATGAATAGTAATAAGATGAAAATTTATGTAGTACATATGCTACAAATTTACACTCTGTTGACATTCAATTTTTATCCTTCATGGTACAAATCAATAATCGAGCTTTTAATTTTTAACAATTTAAAATAATTAACTTTCGAAAATGCAAAAATATTTTCTCAAATAAATTTTCCATTTTATTTTAGGAGTTATTATTCTTAATTATTTTAGGTTGATAATACTAAAAACTTTTTAATTATTTTGTATTAATTCATCGTGTAGTCAAATTAGTCAATCAAATTCAATTTAATTACTTTTAATTGACTAAAATTATAATCGAAATGGTCAATTTTTAAACTTTAAACCAACACCTTGAACCTATTTTTTATACCTATCTTGAACCATTTTGGACCAAATTTGGCCCAATTTCACCTAAACCCGAGTGCATTTTTAGCAACATTGCATTACATACACACACATATACTCCCAGGCGTGGGGGCTACGCACCCCCAATTCTTTTTTGTCCTCCTCTTTCTTTCCTCTTGTACGCGTATACTCACTCATACTCTTCTTCCTGATCACAAAGAAACCAGCAAAACGCCAAAACTCAGATGACCCAAATAATTTCCCCCAACGTTCAAAGGATTCGTTTCCAACAGAATTCTCCATACGTGTCCCTCTCTCACCTCGACGTGTCTTCATCTCGTGCTATGGCTCGTCCTTGCCCAAAGATCAGTCATCCACCTCATCTCCTTGATGTATTTGTTTTGAAATCAATTGAGGATATTCCCTATTCGTTCACCGTTTTTGAATTCAAATTTGGAGAAATCTCCATTTTGTCCATCGGATTCCCCCTCCCCCTTTTTGCCCTAATTTTTGGCTATAAAATCCCTGATTCATCTCTTGTTTCGAGGACAATTTTCATCATCAAGAAAGCACCTAGAAAAACATCTAGTGTAGAATGGTCATTCTCAATCTGAAAAAAACCATCAATCAATTTTAAAGCTAGGTCGACCCAGGCGAATGATGAAACCAGATTTTCGAAGTTAAGGAATACACGAACAAGCTTCCGTTGGTGGTGAAAAGCTCTCTCCCAGCTCATTGAAATCCCAGTTCCTGCTCTCCCAAATAGGTAATATCCTCAGCCACTTCACTCGATTTCTTTGAAGAATTGTGTTTTTCGTTTAAGTTGTTTGATCATTCATTTGGGATTTCTGTTTGAATATCGAGATTTTGCACTCATTAATTTTGTTGAATAGTGATGTTGGATGGTTGTTTTCTGTTGGAGTTTTTTCTGTTTTTGCTGTATCATGGCGAGTCGATGCTGTGATTTTACTGTTGTGTGGCAATGGTCTGTATTGCGTGTGGGTTTCACGTTTTCTTGTTCAATGTTTGTGTTTTCTTAATCAATTTCAAACTTTTTCGGTTAAGTAATGCTTTAAATGGCTTATCCTTCACTATTTCAGTGCCCTAAGCGTTAAGTTAAACTTAACGCCAGCCTGATCCTCTGTTCAAACGTTTTCAAATTCATGACTCTGTGATGTCTTCTTTTCCATTTCTGTTTTAGTTTTACTCTAATTTATAACCAGATCTTTAAGTCACTTTAAAACGATACGTGACTCATATTTTTCTTGTTTTATTTTTCTGGCTCATTGTAGTGATTCGACTTGCTTCTTATCGTCTTAGTTTAGCATGTTACACCTTACTTTTGGGGCTGATTTCATATCTTTAAGTCATAGCTGTTTCCTTTTGAACATAGCCTGCTATTGAGGTTGTTTTGTTTCTAGCTCAGTTATATAATGCTGTCATTGTTATTTTTTCTACTAAAATATCAGTGGTTTGAGTCTGTTTACCTCATTTCTCTTCCTAAGGTTCTGTCTTACAGTAGATAAAATAGAGGTGTTAAGCTTCCTTAGTCGAATATATGCTGCCATGCCTTTGTTGAATGTGTTCTATTTATTTGGCTAAGGAACCCTTAGTACCTGATTTGGGTTAACTGGTGGCATCAAAAAGCTGATTGTGTGCAGGATTTCTGTTATCTTTTGTTCTAAAAGGATGGTTTTCTTTTTATTTTCCAAAAAATGAGTTCTCTTTTCTTCAAACTCCCTTGTTTGCTGTATGTTTTGCCTAGGATTAGCTTAAAGAAATTGATTATGATTGAATCGTTTCATCATTTCTTATGTTTAGCGTCATTTCTTTCGTATTTGTTTGCATCTATTGGGTTTCAATTTATTGCACATATGATTTCCTCCAGGCTTGGGTTTAACATTTGTGCTTGACTTTATCTTTTGTTTATGTCAGTTTACTGTCATATTGATTTCACATTTTTAACCTCTTATATTCGAGCTTATCATATCCCATAGTCTAATTGTATCTAGAACATTAAGCTAAGGTTCCCTTCTCTATTTCTCTTAATCAGTAGTATTCCCTCCCAAAGTTTGTTTCTTCTTCTCTGTTTATTGGTAGTATTTTTTCCATCAATCTTGGATGGAGCCAAAGATTCACTATTTCGTGGCTTTGGGGTATGATGGAATAAAACAAAATGGCTCTTTAAACTGTCTGCGCTTCTTTCAATTGTGAAGTAGTAGTTAGTCAATGCAACTTTCGACGCTCATCATGGGTCATCCGGAAACAGTCGCGCTATGTTTTTAAACATAGGGATCAGGCTGCGTACATCCGACCTCCCTTACCCCGCAGTGGGCGGGAGCCTTTGAGGCATTGGGATAATGTTGTTGTTTATTGGTAGTATTTGTACTCTTAACAACATAGGAATATCATGTCTTGCTTGGTGATGGCATCTTATTTTAAGAGTAGAATTTCTTTACTCTTATGGTTTGTTCGAATTTCAGTAGTATTCCCTCCCAAAGTTTGTTTTCGGTTTGTTTGAGTTAGGTGTTTGGGGTTGTTACTTACATATTATACTTCTTTGTTGTATGTGAAATCTCCTTTGAGTCCACGGTAGACTCTCCTTCTCATTTGCCTTTTTGAATCGAATTAAAGTCCAACATTAATGTCTTTGAGTCAGCCTCACCAACATACAGGACAAAAAGGAGCAGTTTACAGGTTTCAAGAGTTGGAGATTGTATACGCCCGTATACAATCGACAGACAGGAATATACAAGAAATATTCACTGTGATATAGTGATTACATACTGCAGTGGGGAAGTGCTGAAAAGGCCCAAAACCCCTTCGACTCTCTTCTCTTATATTATTTTGTTTATATATTTGTATTTATTTGGATGCTAACATTGTTTATTATATTCTTGGTTTCAAAATCTAATTAATTTTCTCAACATGTCTACCATTTATGTTGACTTTCATTTTAATGACTTTTCTTTAGCGTTTGAATTATTTCCACAAATTAAATTTTTACGAGACTTTCAAAAATGGTTCAAGTATTAGTCAATCTTCTCAAAAGTTAATCGTTTTTTTTCAAAATTGGATAATTTTTTAAAATTTAGTCGATTCTTTTAAAATTAGTCAATTTTTAAACTAGTTAACTTTTTCAAAGTCAATCAAATCTTTAGAAAGTTAGTTAATTTTCTAGTCGTTGGTCAATCGCATGTTAGCGGTCATTTTGAGTGATTAAGTTCTCTCAAAGTGGAAATTGAACCTGAATCCTTCCTTTGGTATTTTTTAAAAGACTTTTCTGTTAGGTCTTTTAAAATGTTTATTGGTTTTTAATTATCCTTAAAATTAAGTGGTGATTTTTTTTAATTTTTGGAAATTTGATTTGTACTTCAATTAATTAAGTATTAAATTGAATTTTCGAAAAAATTAAAAGTCAAAGTCATTTTTTTGAATTAATACGCTCCACATTCAACTAAGTCTACTTAATTTAATTTAAATGAATGTGGTTCAATATCACACATCACAATTTGAAAGCGGTAAAAAATTGAAGGATTACCAAACTTTACTAATTGCTATTTTTTTATTCATTAACTAATGTTCATCGGGAATTTAGAAGGGTAAACCCTTAAATTGGATCCTTAACTTGGCACTATTTTATAAGTTGGAACTTAAACTTTCATAGTGCACAAATAGAATTCTCAACTTGGCAATTCCCGAACAAGTAGGCACAGACCAGTTGCTGACATAGCGCATGAGATGCAATCGCGATGACGTGTTTTTTCAGTCAATACTGAGATGTCACGTGCGTCCACGTAAGCATAAAGTGTACACGTTATATTTCATAATTTTACACGTGACATTCCTAAAAAAATAAAATAATTAAATAATTTTTACAAAAAAATTACAATTTTTTTTTAAAAAATAATTTTTTTACATAAATTTAAAAAAATAATTTTTTTTTACATAAATTATAAAAAATTACAATAAATTT
>JAOTQJ010194964.1:0-20906 GCA_025642045.1 Solanum sejunctum
TGCATTATTTTGATGTTTGAAAAGAATAAATATTTTTATGTTGACATACAGGTTTGACTTTTATACTATTATATCTAAATTATTATTTTCACTCGCATTTTGGTGTTCCTGCTTTACATACTTGGTACGTACTTAGTACTAACCCCCTCCTTTCGGGGGTTGCATTCATACCCGCAGGTACAGACGAACAGGCTAGAGGATCATCTTCTTAGGACCTCCGTCTATCATTGAGCACCCTAGCATCAGGAGCAGACAGTTTGGTATATGTTTACACATGTTCCGTTTGTATTTTGCATTTATGTATATATATATATATATACTCGAGGGTATGACGGGGCCCTGTCCCGTCGTATAGTCCGTTTCTGTATGTAGCGGTCTGTGGATACATGTGCGTGTGGGAATTTACGTTGGTCTGATCTCATTTGTATGATATGTTTGTTGGGCTGCTCTGCCGCAGCGGTGACCTTGTCGGCCCACGTATGTGTTTGTATACCTGTTCTTATGACAATATGTGGTACTGTTGGATTCTCTGTTTGCAGGTGGGGTTGGTTAGAAAAACAAAGGAAACTCTGTCGAAATTTTTGTGAGATCCCTTAGTACAAGTGTTTGTCTCGGTGTCCTATCGGCACTATTCACGGCCCCTGGGTTGGGTCGTGACATTATTTTAAAAAGACTTGAACAGTAAAAATTCTTTTAAAATCCAAAGTAAAAGGTTTGGGTTCACATTTTCACTTCGAGAAGGTTTTATGCACTCGAAATGGCTGCTAACACGCGGTCATCCAATGATTAGGAAATTTTGACTAACTTTGAAAATTTGATTTAAAGGATTAAAAGAAAACCTAAACATATTTGAAAATTCTAAAAAAGAAAAAAAGAAACTCAACGACATTCTTTGACTAATTAAATTAAATGCCGAAACCCATTTTTATTATTATTCTTTTTTAAAAGACTTAATTAATTTAGACAAATGAAATTGCATAAGTATTTATGAATAATTAAAAATCTAAAAATAAAACACCTTTTTTTGAATGAAAGTAAAACAATAAAAAATAACATAAATTGTTTCAACATGTTGGAAAATTCAATTAGATTAAAACTGTATTAAAGTTAGAGTTAGACATATAACAAATGCTTCAAATAAGTGATAAAACACAAGTAATTAAAGTAACAATTTACGCTTGTAGAGCCAAATTCAAATCTCGTCCTAATTCTAAAGATTGGGCTTGCCTAGCCCATTAACTCCTTGCTACTGCTCCTTTTGGGCTTTAAGTCCCATTCCTCGTTATATAAATCAATGTATACTTGACGTACACGACTTGTATACCAGCCCATATGACCTGTATATTAACCTCCACTTGACTCGAATAAATCAAGCTGACTCGAAAAGAAACTAGGGCCTCCATAGCCCATTGATAATGTATAGCGGATAGAGGAGTCCCAATGGAGCCATGAACGTGGTTCATACAATAAAGAAAAGAAATTAATTTAGTATATGAACAAAGATCTAATTTAAATGCAAGCAATTTCAAAAATAAGATTTATTTCCTGTAAGCTTCAATCAAGACATAGAAAACATTCAGAATGTTAACAAGGGATGGAAAAGGTTATAGTGCCAAATTTTGAACAGACAAAACCAAGTAAACATACTTTAAATCGGATCAAACTCATGATAAAGAAATCCTCATTCTTATTAGACAAGAATAATTTAGTATATGAACAAAGATCTAATTTAAATGCAAGCAATTCCAAAAATAAGATTCATTTCCTGTAAGCTTTAATCAAGACATAGGAAACATTCAGAATATTAACAAGGGATGGAAAAGGTTATAGTGCCAAATTTTGAACAGACAAGACCAAGTAAACATACTTTAAATCCGATCGAACTCATGATTAAGAAATAGTCATTTTTAATAGACAAGAATATGACCAGATAATGAGGGGAAAATATGACAACCAAAGGACAAAGAGTCGAATGAATACAACTACACATTTCATAAAAAACGTACAGTTGCATATACAATCCAGAAATCAGAGAAAATGCTGACAATCGACCAAGACTTAAATGATTATAGAGCTTGAAATTTTATAAAATTTTGTAAAGCTTAACTGACATGACACATTAGGTATGAAGAGCTATTAATCAGAAAAAAGAACACAAATATTAGAGAAAACCAACAAAACTAAGTTGAGGGATAATGGAAAACAACATATAACATCTGAACTAAACATTTTGATCTTTTCGTAACACAAAGACTGGACGAATTTAAACAAAACCAGTGAAACTCATTCCAAGAAAAATCTTATTTAAAACTGGAGCAATAATAGACCAACAATATCATTCCTACAGCAGCTACTTCATGATAAGCATGGACTAATAGTAAACAAAACCAAATTTTTCCTTCACAGTAACTTAAAACAAGTTTAATGAGGAAACTTAATCATGCAGTCAAATAAGAGACATTAAAACAAAGAAAAGGAACAATGGACTAAATGTCACATCCCAAAATACCCCCTAGATGTGACTGGCACCTGCCCACACTATTTGTTGGGAGAACCAAATATTCATACACATCCAAACTATCCAAGCAATAAGAATGTATGTGCAACTCCGAAACTCATCAAAACTCATAGCAATGGAGTAATTAACAAACCAAAATCGCATATTAATTTATAAAATAAAAAGGTCACTTAAAAAATATCTCTAGCCCAAATCTCATAATAAGATCATGGAGCATCCAATAGAGTGATCTGAGTTTAACTGACGGGCATACAAACCCCCCAAAAGAAGAAAACCATAAGCTATACTAGATAGAGATGAAGTAGTAGCCTCCACGAACAATGAAAGGCTCACCTTAACAACAGAATCCATGGAAATGAACTCATCAACTATAAGTCTCGCCCTCTGCAATAGTCTGAGTTGACGTGAAAGTAAGGAGTGAGCTATATGTAAATATAACTCAATAAGATCCTAGACTCGCTACTTTAATACCTCTGGAACAAGAGTTATAAAAACACATTTGCATGTCGGATATACATAGATAATATACACAGGTATATACTTCATAATAAGCTCAATAAGTTCAAACAAATGTGCAGAAATGGTCACTACATGTCTCAATTCAATCCAAACTCAAAAGCTGTCATAAACGGCAATGAAGTAGATCAACCCATCACCCCACAAGTCCATGGTAGCATGTATAACACTCTAAAGTTACACTACGATAGCGTGTACAAAACCCCTAACGCATTACGGCAACATGGGTATGCCCCTAACATGTTAAGACAACTAAGTATGCCCCTAGTAACCACATCACAATAATAAAGAAGGGTATTCAGCATCACACTACATATAACTCATGAAAAGTTTTGATGTTATTCTCAAATATAGCATAGCTAGTGTTTATCAAAGTAACACTAACTCTGTCAAGCACATGCTTGTCCCAACACATACACTAGACAGAGAAAAATATATTTTTCAAAGAATATTTGAAAAGCAAGCACTACAGCTTAAAGTCTCACTTATCTTATTAACCACAAGTTCCACAACCTCACACGCGTAGAACACCTACCAAAATAGCCCCTACTTTTCTCAATTTACGAAATAAATATTTGATTATAAAATATAATTATGTTGGCCAAACTCAAGTCTCAATATCCCTATCCTTCAAATTTGGGGTTAAACCCTAATACCCAATACCTTAAACTATAAATTAAAAGTAAAGGTATTCTTAATCTCATTGGTAAAACCTAATTGGTGAAAATTCTGTTAAATATGTTTTCAACTAATAAGAGCACACAACAAGAAGAAAATACCTGCACTTTATCACCAAAACAGTAGTCCAAAGATCAAGTTGATTCTATGAATGAATTTTCTAGAGTTCTCCTAAAAGAAGCGAAGGAATCTACTCCAATTCTTTTTTCTCTCTGGACCATAATAGAGCAGAAAAGAAAGGTTCTATCGCTTCTTTTTTTTGGTTCTGCTGCATGAAAAGAAATTAAAAAGGGTTGGGCTTTTTTTGCTCCAAGAATTATTAATGGTTAAAATTACCAATTAACCCCTCATTAAAAAAATAAGGGTTATTTCACTAAAATAAAGTCAGTTCATTTTTTAGACTACACATAATGATATTCAAGTAAGTAAATCAAGCCACACTTCACTGATACATGACAAAATTGAAGTATAACAAATGATAAATACCCAAGAAATAAAGACAGAGTACCAATTAATGAATGCAGTGACTTTATAGAACAGTAGAAACATCTAACATGCATTTTGACTTAGAATGGCTTAAGATAACCATAAGAATAGGATAAAATAAATAGTGAAAAAGACTAGTGGAAGAAGACCAAGAAACACTTATGCAAAAAGCAAACAAACCCACAATAAACAACTAAATCTCCAGTGCTTGGTGAAGTAGACCTACTCGGTAGAAACAGGAAGTATCACCCACACCTTAGTAAACATTATAAAGAAATAATGAATATCTTCCTAATGCTAAAGCACATATTTAAAGCATGTAATCACCTATAGAAGGAGGAAAGATATCCTTGCAAAAGAGGTATGACAGTACATTCATAAATAAAGTTAGCATGAAAACTAACAATGGTATTGGCTTTTACAAAGAACAACCAGATTTGAAGAATCAAGATCACATGATTTTCACGAGCTTTAACACATATCAAATGCACATCAAGTGACTTCTGCATACGACTAAATGACTCACAAATATATGAACGAGAAAGACTAATAAAATTGTTGCTAGATTTCAGATTAGACAGAAAATTAGGCAGATTTAAAAGTCAAACAACTTATAATTTGAAACATATATGTAAACCACCAGTTTAAGAAGAAATTTGTCCAAAAGAAATCATTAAAATCTTTCAAACAAATGCTAACAACACAAGGTCACTGTGACTAAATATTTTGCCACATAGAGGGAGAAAACAAAACTATTACTACTGGATGCTTGAGGATAACATGAACAATTCACTGGAAAACACATTTTAGGCCCAAAACAAATTATAAACATTATGTAGCAGCGGAATAGAAACAAACCAGCCATTGGATTGACTAATTTGACTATCAAGACTAATAGAAATTAATTGAAGACCTTTCAAGGATTAACAATATAAAATAATTGAATTAATTGCAAAATAATAACTCTTAAAATAAAGGTGAAATTTATCTGAGAAAATAATTTTTGTATTTTCAAAAACTAATTATTTTGAATTGTCCAAAATTAAAAGCTTGATTATCAATTTATTCTGTGGAGGGTAAAAACTGAATGTCAACAACTGTCCTTTTCTTTGGGTATGATCGATGTAAGAGATCGTGGACAAAGAAACATGACAAATTCAATTTTTTAGCCGATCACATCTTCATCTTTTGAAAGATTCTTGGTGCGGACTTTAAAAACTTATGGCTGGCTGATCCCTGGTTTTGGGTTTACTACATATGTCAGGTTATATGAGAATTCAGGCCACTTGTAGTTCAAAATGCTTGATTTTGCACACGATTTTGAAATATTTCAGAGCTATTCCAATATCGAATTATGGAGAAATTAGAATGCCTGAGAATGAGATTTTGAGGAATAATGTTAGAATACAACCGAGCATTCAAAATTAAGCCCGCCTATATATCCTTAGACTCAGGAATCAAGCTACTTATAATTTGACTCAATCGGTTGAAAAGAAAATCTCTTATGTTAAGATAACCTTCAATTGGGAAGACTAATTAGTAAATTGAGCATGAAAAAAAGGCTGAAAAGTTCCATGGACATGACTTCAAAGCTTTTGTTGCATTGTCATTCAGATTGTGAAGATGGCCTTCGGTGAGAGTTTAAATCACCCAAGTGCAAATCTTAAATTGGTAAACTCAAAGAAATACCTACATGCCTTCTAAAAGGGGTGTGGTTATATTGTGGTGGAAATCACTTCTCATCTTGCTTCCAAAGAATTTGACATTCCTCTTCAGACTATGTCCCTGTTCGCTATTAAGAAAAAAGTTCCACGATGTGCTCATATTCTTGTAAAACTTTAAACTTGATAATGCAATTAGTAAGCAAATGTTAATTGTATATAATATATAATAAACTCTTAAAAATGATATCTCTCATGCATGAAGTTATAAAGTCGCGGCTTTGCGAGCTTATATAATTTAGTGAGATAAAAAAAATGAATTTATGAAAAAATAGATTTTGAGGCCAATGATCGATGAGGATGATGTTTTTCACCGATGATTAATGAAATAAGGCCATAAACTAAATGATTTATGAAGACAAGACTTTCAGTCAAATGATTTATAATGATGTGACATTTAAATCAATGATTTGCAAAAATGAGGCTTCTAGAGCCAATGATTCATGAAAATGACGTATTGAAAAATAATGCATTCTAGCAAGCATTAGTGCGAATAAATCAAAAGCATTTGTGCCGCTATCTAAAAGCAATTTAAAGTATTTGTGCAGTGCAAAGCAATTGAAATTCATGTGAAATGCAATATTTAAAAGCATTTCTGCGTGCATTTGAATATGCTGGAATATAGTTGTGCAACACAATTAAACCTATTTGAAAGTATTTGTGCAGTGCATTTTGAATATATTTAAAGCATTTATGCACTGCATTTGCATATGTTGAAAAGCACTTGTACAATGCAATTATAAATATTTAAAAGCATTTGTGTAGTACATTTGAATATATTTAAAGCATTTGTGTTGTGCATTGGCATATGTTAGAAAGTTCTTGTGCAATGCAGTTAAAATATTTGAAAGCATTTGTGTGGTGCATTTGAATATATTTAAAAAAAAATTTGGTGCATTTGCATATGTTGGAAAGTACTTGTGCAATGTAGTTAAAATATTTGAAAGTATTTGTGCGGTGCATATGTATACATTGTAAAGCAGTTTCGCAATATAATTAACAATTTGAAAGTATTCATGCAATGCGTTTTACAATTTTGAAAGTAAACACCTTAAAAGATATCTAAAAATATTTTTTTAGTGCATAAAAAAGAAAGATTCAAAAACATCTATGTAGAGCAGGTGTTTGTTTCTTAAGGAACGCGAACCAATCGACGTATAGTCCTTTCAATGTTGTAACATTGATGACTTCTCATTTTCTGCTAGTTCTGACAAGCCAACACTCAAAGAAAAATTATTAGTTTGGAGAGGGGAAAGTTGATTTGCATTGACTTTGGAGTTCTGGATCTTCAAACTTCTTTTTTTTAAGCTTTGTTTGGACTTGTAGTCTCTGTATATTGTAAATCTTGGATGATGAATAATAAAACTGAAAAATTATACACTTACGAATAAGATAAAATATATAAATAAAGTGTCAAGGACGAAAACTTTTCTGCCAAGTTTTAGATTATGACATATCATGAAACGAAGCAAACGTCCTTTTCTGAGACTTCCTTTCTGTCCGATGATTCAATTGACCACCTACTCCTTAATAATCTCTTGGTATTCTCTTGCGATAATGCCTTCAAAACTGTCCCAATTTTGGTGAAATTAAGATTCTAATGCAATGAGATGAAGCTCACTATCTTACCAATCACATTTTCTAAATACATTTCCTCAATAATTGAAAAGAAAGGGTCAAACCCTCCCTGGGTTACCTACATATCCAAAAGGAATTAGGCCTTACGAAGTTCCTCATAAAATGGGAAAAATTTTCTAAAAAAGTGAACGAAGCCAAAGTAGGCCGCGTATGTATCCTACTGAGGGAATCAGGTTAATATGTAGTTCAGATACACATAAATAAAATTTTTCCAAAACAATACTAAAGACTAGACACGATATGGGTTTCCTATGTATCCCATCTAGGGAATCAGGTCGGAACATAGTTCTCAATACATAACAAACAACATTATATAAAAAATAAGATAAAATCTTCTAAGCATAATATCTTTTAACAATATCTGCATTGATGGCTTTTGACAAATTTTTCCATCCAGTTCTGATAAAATCAACGCACCTCCAGTCAATACTCGGTGAACCATGTAAGAACCTTGCCAGTTGGGTGCAAACTTCCCTTTAGCTTCATCTTGGTGTGAAAATATTTGCTTCAAAACTAGTTCTGCTGGTTTAAACTACCTCAATATCACCTTTTTGTTGAAAGCTTTAGCCATTCGGTGTTGATAAAGTTGTCCGTGACAAACTGCATTCATTCTCTTTTGATCAATGAGCATCAATTGTTCATATTGACTTTGTGTTCATTCAGCCTCACTCAACTTGGCTTCTTGGATAATTCTCAGATATGGAATCTCAACCTCCATTGGTAATACTGCTTCAGTTCCGTAAACCAAAAGAAAGGGCATTGGTCCAGTTGAAGTTCTAATGGTGGTAAGGTAGCCAAGGAGGGAAAATAATAAATTCTCATGACAATGCTTGTAATTATCAATCATCTTCTACAATATTCTTTTGATATTTTTGTTGGTTGCTTCAATTCCTCCATTCATCTAAGGTTGGTAAGGAGTGGAGTTTCGATGGATAACTTTAAACCTCTCACAGATTTCTTATATCAACCCACTATTCAAATAAGCTCTATTATCTGTTATGATTGATTCGGGAACCCCAAATCTATAGATAATATTATTGTGAACAGAATTTTCCACCAATTTCTTCATCATAGACTTGTACAAAGATGTTTCCACCTATTTTATGAAGTAATCAATAGCTACTAGGTTGAACCTATATCCATTTGATGCTGCTGGTTCAATAGGACTAATGCCATCCATGTCCCAAGCTACAAATGGCTAAGGAGAACTCATCATATTGAGCTCATTTGATGGAAATTCAATCAAATCATCATGTATTTGACATTGATGACATTTTCTCATAAAACGAATGTAGTCTATTTTCATGGTCATCTAGAAATATCCCTCTCGCAGAACCTTCCTTGCTAAAGTAAAACCATTTATATGTGGCCCACATGCACCCTCATGTATTTCTTCGATCAACTTGCTCCCCTCTTGAGAGTCAACACATCTTAGTAATCCCAAATCGGGAGTCCTACTATAAAGAATTTCTCTACTTAGAAAAAAGTGAATTGCAAGCCTCCAAAGTGTTCTCTTTTGAATGCTACTTATGTCATCTGGATATTCTCCTTCTTTGAGATACCTTTTGATGTCATAGTACCAAGGTTCTCCATCTGGTTCTTCATCTACATGAAAATAATATGCCGATTGATCTTTCATATTGATCTTGATCGAATCTATATAATACTTGTCTGGATGTTGAATTATAAGAGCCAAGGTTGCCAAAGCATCTACAAATTCATTTTGAGATCTAGGAATATGCATGAATTCTATCCTGATAAATTTCTTGCGTAATTCCTTCACGTATTGCAAATATGGGAGTATCTTGACATTTTTGGTGCTCCATTCTTCTTGTACTTGGGGAATCAATAAATTTGAATCACCTATGACCAACAGTTCTTGTACATTCATATCAACAACCATATTGAGTCCAAGAATACAATCCTCATATTCTGCCATATTTTTAGTGCATAAGAACCTGAACTTTGCTGAGATCAGATAGTGTTGACCTGCTTCTAAGACTAGTACTTCCCCAACACCAACTCCTTTAGAGTTTGCAGTACCATCGAAAAATATTCTCCACCCTGGATATCCCTATAAAATATCTTCTCCAATAAACAAAACCTCTTCATCTAGGAAGTAAGTTTTAAGAAGCTTATATTCTTCATCCGCAGGATTTTCAGCAAGATGATCAGCCACTGCTTGTCCCTTGATAGCCTTTTAAGTGACATACACAATGTCAAAATGACTTAGCAAAATCTGCCATTTGGCTAGCTTCCCAGTAGGCATAAGCTTGTAAAAGATATACTTGAGCGGATCCATCTTTGAGATGAGAAAAATGGTATATGAACATAAGTAATGTCTTAACTTTTGTGTGACCCAAGTCAAGGGACAACAAGTGCATTCTATCAAAGTATATCAAGCTTCATAAGGTGTAAACTTTTTGTTCAAATAATATATGACCTGCTCTTTCCTTCTAATTTCATCATATTGTCCTAACATGCATCTTAATGCATTTTCTGACATGGACAAATATAACAACAATGGTCTCCCAGGCTCTAAAGGCACCAAAATAGGCAGCTCGGACAAATACTCCTTAATTCTATCAAAAGTTTACTGACAATCTTCTGTCCATTTGGTAGCAGCATCTTTCTTTAACAATTTAAAGATCAGCTCACAAATTATAGTTATTGCACAACAATTGACTGATGTAATTAAGGCGACCAAGAAAACTCATTACATCCTTTCGACTTTTTGGAGAAGGCAATTCTTGGATAGCCTTTATCTTTGAAGGATCCAATTCGATTCCTTTTCTACTCATAATGAAACCCAATAACTTGCCAGTAACGACGCCAAATGCACACTTTGCAGGATTTAATTTTAGATTATATTGCCTTAACCTATCAAAGAACTTCTTCAAATCTGCCATGTTATTTAAGCTTTTTTATGATTTGATGATAACATCCTCAATCTCCTTATGGATCATATCATGAAAAATGGCAGTCATAGCTCTCATGTATGTTGCCTCTGCATTTTTTAGTCCAAAAGGCATTGCCCGCTAACAATACACGCCCCAAGGTGTGATGAATATTGTTTACTTTGCATCTTTTTCATCAATAAAAATCTGATGATAGGCTGCAAAGCAATCAACAAACGACTGCAACTTGTGCTTAGCATAATTGTTAATAAGTATGTGAATGTTTGGAAGAGAAAAATCATCTTTTAGGTTGGCCTTGTTGAGATACCGAAAATCTACACATACTCAGATTTTTCTATCTTTCTTAGACCCTGGCACTATGTTAGCCAACTACGTAGGATATTTCGTGACTCGAATGACATTATCATCAAATTGCTTAGAAACTTCTTCCTTGACCTTTAAACTCAAATATGGCTTGATCTTTCTTGGCTTCTGCTTTAATGGAGGGCAGGATAGATTAGTTAGTAACTTATCTGAAACACTGTTTGTGCTTAGCCCTGATATATCATCATAATACTATGCAAATACATCCATATATTGTCTCAACAACTCGATGAGTTCTTCCCTTTGAGTTGGAGTTAAATGGACATTGATTCTTATTTCTTGTTTCTCTTACTACCTCCAATCTCCTAAATTTATTGCTTCAATTTCAGTAAAATTTGGTTTTTCCTTGTTCTCAAAATGTTCAAACTCTTCAGTGAGCTCTTCAAGATGCATATCTTCTTCATATTCTGCAAAATCTTGTCCACTGCTTGAGGTTTTTTAACTCGTTTCATAAAATGTCACATTCTGAATGCTGGCGGGTCTAATAGTTTGCTTGCTGAAAGAGAGTAAAAGAGAAAAAGAAACAAAAAATAGAATAAGCTTAATAACTTTAAAGATCAAAATGAGAAATTTAAAATAGAAGGTAATTTAAAGCAAAAGCATAGTTGAGATTTGACATTGGAGCTTTCAAAAGTTGGAGGCAAAACACATAAAATTCATGAACATGATTCAGGCCTCAATTTGGTACCATGTTGTCTAGATTCTAATACAATCATCTACCAAGATTCCCAGAGAATTGGGGATGAGCTACAAGTCCAATTGTTCAAAGCATCTTCCGGCTTAACACTCCGTATGGTAGGGCTCTTGGTGCAATCTTCCACGATCATATTGCATTCTACTTCTTCAATAAACAAGTTTTTAAGTCCTTCCATGAGGTTGTCTTCAACAGCTTCTTCTGATCCTCATCCAATAGATGCTTTGAAAAATGACTAATGCAATGATAGGATTGATTGTGGCAAAGTACTGTCACTTGTCCTTTTGAGATTAACCGATAAAGCTTCTTCATGGATAGGCTCGTACCCTAGACCAAAGGTGTGTTTTTGACCAAGCAACTGAATTGGTTCCACTATTCTATGAAAATTCACTCCAAGATCTCGACCAGGCACAAACCCATTTTTCAATAGTTCCCAAGCTACCATCATAAGTGCCAATGATAGTTTTCATCCTTTCGAGTTGAGTATAACACATAATCTCCCTAGTATGGAATATAGATCCATCTAACTCTTCTAAATTCTCAATCATAGGGATTGAGTTGTCTGGATGCACTGAATTACTACCTTCTCTGTGAATAATAATTTCTTGGTGATTCCAAATAAATTTCACAATCTGGTGTAGAGTAGAAGGGAGTGCACAATCCATGTGGATCCACGGCTTTCCAAGCAATAAATGATAATTAACAGATATATCCAACACCTTAAATTCTACCATAAACTTTCCGAGCCCAATTTGTAAGGGAAAGTTAATTTCTCCAATAACTCCCCTATGAACCCCATCAAAACCTTTAACCCTCACCTGACTTTCCCGAATTCTCCCGATATCAACCCCTAAAGCTTGAAGGGTAACAAAATGACACACGTTGATAGTAGTACCATTAGCAACTAGAACGCTAGAGACAAACTTATCGCTGCACCTACCGGTAATATTTAGAGCTTTGTTGTGTTCCAGGCCTTTAGTAGAAGCTCACCATCACAAAAAGAAACTTTATTAGCTTTTAAAACTTATCTCTCCATGGATGAAAAATTCTCACTTATTTTCTCGGCTGGAATATAAGCTTCAATCAAAACTTTTGCCAAAGCACATCTATGAGTTGTAGAACTCATCAATAATGCCATTAGAGAAATTTGAGGGGGAGTTTTCTTCAACTATTCAACAATGGGATACTCCTTAGTTGGCATTTTCCCCAAAATTATTCCACTTTGGCCTATGCGACTAGCTTTTTAGGTTATTTTCCTTAGATGGTCCTCCTCGTGCAATTTCTTCATAAGCATAGCAACGTCCATATCTTGTATTTCCAGCTGCAATAGTCTTAACAACTATCTTCTCCTTTTCTTTGCCCTTTGCATTAGTCAAGTAATTCCAAGGAATTGCTTTAGGGTCAAAAGAAGGTGATTGAGAAACTAAGGCTTGGAATTGCTTTAGGGTCAAAAGAAGGTGATTAAGAAACTAAGGCTGTTATTTGAGGCCTGGGAACAAAAACTTCCACCTCAATTGGCACTCGCAGTTGGACTGTCATTTTGGGAGCAATAAAGGTTGATGTCACAATATTTTCCTCCTTTCTGATAGATACAATGGTCCCTTCCAAAGTACATTCTTAACTAATGGTGATCATGTTCACATTCCCACGATTTGGCAGAAGATTGTTGTTGACATTAAGGGCCAAGACCTTTGAGCTAAATGACTCCTTCCTTAATCAACATATCAATCTTATCTCTAAGAGTAAGGCAGTTTTTGATATCATGTCCAGTAACTAAAGAATGATAAGCACAATGTTTACTCTCATCAGGTTATCCTAGAAGTTGGTTGGGAACCCGTCCTGGTATTGGTTGTAGAACTCCTGCAGTTCTTACCCTTTCATATAGTTGTGACAAAGGCTCCGCTAAAGGGGTATAGGTTTTGGTTGGTCTTTTGGGAAGTTTGGGCGAGACCTGGGTATATTTGATGGATGAGTTTATGGTGAGTAATGGAGTTTAGATGGGTACATGGATTGATATTATGGTGTGTTTGGATAGATAGATGCTAGGGGAGGATGGGATGTTGATTGGACGGCATAAACTAGATAAGGGGCAGGCGAAGGCTGGTAATAAGGATGAGGCATATGGGTATATTGACCATAGTATAAGGATTGTGGCAGTAGATTTTGGTAGGCTAACATTTGGTTAGGCCTACGTTCCTGGATGGTTATGGCAGCAGACACTCCGTCTTTCTTTTTCTTAAATGTTCCTCTAATTGAATCTGACTGAATTGCCTTATTTGTTGCTTGTAGGACTGCCAAGTTAGTAATTCTTCTTGACTTGATTCCTTCTTCCAAACGTTTCCTAATTTTAACAAGATTTGTGAATTTTGCACCTGTCATAAAAAGTATCTTTTCATAACATATGTTATCTTGAGCTTTGATAAATATGTCCTTCATTTCATTTTCATCCACGGGGGGTCGAACTCTAGCTGCTTCAGATCTCCAATGGATGGCATACTCATGAAAGGTTTCAGTTATTTTCTTTTTCAACTTTTTAAGGTAACACCAATCCAGAACCATCTCAATGATAAACCAAACCTTCCCATAAAATTCTCTGTCATTTTGCTCTAATTATGCCACTTTTTAGGGTTTTGCTCAATATACCAAGTTAATGCATCTCCAGTTAGACTTTTAATGAACAACTTCATCTTTATGACCTCATCTTTGCCTACTCTGAAAAACTTATCATAATAAGACCTCAAATGATTGAGAGGACAACTCAAATTTCTGTGGCTTGTGTCCTGCAGGCAACTTAATATCAGGATGAACACACAAATCTTCATGTTCAAGCCTCTTGTGTCCCTTGTAAACTTGAATGTTTTTCAGTGCTTCCTTCAAACTGTGAATCTCTCTAGCTATGTTTTCATCTGCTCTTGACCTTGCCCTTCTCTCCATTTCCTCATACGGTTTGACTTCTGGTACAATTGGTTTTGGGCAACACAAGGTTGAGGTTTCGCTGCATATACTTATAGAACATATTACATATTAATTGTGGTGTGTGTCACTGGTATATGTTAGGTTGCTTAGTATTATTGAGTGAGTAGGTAGTTTGGATGGGAGAGATTGTTTTTATAGGTGGAGTTTGGGTGAACGAGGTAGTTTATATATATGGATTTTGGACAAATAAGGAAGTTTGGGTAAGTGGAGTCTGGGTCAGTTTGGTAGAGGGTAATAGATTGATTTTTTGTGAGCTACCTTATGGTAAATTAAATTGTTGGGAGTTGGTAGCTTGTTTAAAAGTAGTTGTGTTGATTTTACGAAGGGAGGAATTTGGTGGAATAGGAGTCTTTAGGTTGATTTTCTGAAGAGTGAGATTTGGTGGAGGAATGTCAACAGGTGGAAAAGATGGTGAGATGGTTGAATTCGTTCCCTGCTCAGGAAGTGTTGTATTCAAGCTAATTGACAAATTGGTATGACTTCAAAGTCGATTGATTTCATTCTGCATGCTAGCCATTTGTTGCATTAGGCTAGAGATCCGGTCATCATAAAAAGTTAAATCCCTTCCTTCTAAAGCTACAGGTTCACCCCCTGGAATAGTGACAAGTCCCAGACCACTTTGATCACATGCATCTAAATCAGTCATATTTGTGCACGATCGAGCTTTATACCTTGTATAGTATGGGTGATCCGCCAGCTTAGAATCAATGCAAATCAACCTTTTGGAAAATAAACGAAAACCTCTTTCCTTCTTTATCTAAGGAAGGAGAAAAAGAAATGTTAGTAGAAAGCAGAGAATCAATGCTTCAATAACATCAAATAATAAGGGAGATAATACAAAAAGGGAGAAAACATGTATTATATAGAAAACAAATTACATAGTCAACAAGTACATTCAAGTATGCAAGAGACCTCTATAATGCCGGAGGTAGGCCTAACGAATTAAAGGATGTGTATCAATTTAAAGGCAAACCATTATTCGGAAATTACTTAATTAATAAAATACGACATAATGAAAAATTTTAAAGTGTTTACAAAGCATAATGAAAGATACATCTACATACTCTTACAAAGAAAAGAAAAACAATATAAAAATAAAAGCAATCCCATGCAGGGGATAATAAAAGATTTCATGCTGTCTCGGTTCTCCCATCAACCCTTGCCATTTTTGCTGTGTTGACCTCTTGCCACATAAAGTACCTATTTTCCCACAAGTAGTCCTTCACCAACTGAGCTTTTCTTCAAGATCTACTTCTTCCATAATCTGGTTCTGTTGTTCTAGGCGATCGTCTAACCTAACTATGCATTGTCTTGCTTTATTGAGCTCCTGCTTAAGCTGCTCTATAACCCTTGCATCCTCCAAATGTCGACATTGATGGGCCAAATAGTTCTCTTGATACTTTTTTTAGAGTCTATGAAGTAACATTTGACTTTCGGCTTCATCATCTTTAAACAATAATGTACATTTTGGTCGGGTTTGACAGTTCCAGCAGGATTCTCCTTCAGCCAATGCTTATACGCACTACTACATTCAGCATTGAACCTGTTGGGAGACTTATTACCTACTACTCTCCAAGACTTCCATCCTTGAATCATCATGTTAGCGAAGGATACTTGACCATTCTTGTGGTCTGTTGCAAATTTCCTTATGTCTCCTATTTGAGGGGTGACTTGTTTAAAACCTAACTGCCTAAGAACTCTACTAGGCGCATATGGTTGGGTCCCCTTAAGTTCAGCTAGTACCAAGAAAGGAAATTTTTGACTTCAAATCACAGTGTCGTTCACGACTAGATTATCAATGGCCCACTGCACATTATCGTGCCATCACTCACTTAGTATTGGCATCCAGAATCGTTGTCCATTTCCCGCTTTGAAACGATTCAAGTGTATCAATGTACTGTGAGAAGCGACATGATCCCATCGATATTTTTGTTTGGCTCTATAGGGTCATAGACTTTAAGTAGGTACATCATCATCCACCAATGAAATATTAGATTATAACCCTGAAAGAATCGACTCTCATTTTGACATTTATCTAAAGCCTTATAGATGTTTGCAAGAATCATGGGTGCTAGGGTATAATATCTGATTGATGCTTTGATGTCTACCCCATAGAAGATGGCGTGAGTGACCAATATCACACTCGGATGAATAACATGGCCTAGATTTTGGGGGAAAACCATGGACCCCAATAGGCATACTGCAAAAGCAAAAGCTTGTGTTTCTACGCAAGTTTGATCAGAAACAAATTCCTTTTTAAACCTTTCATAACCATTAATACGCCCGAACCAGTAGTATAACTTTTGAAGTGGAATATTTGGTCCTTTTATTCTATCCATCCAATCAACGTTAACTAATGAAAATGCCCTTTTGATCTCGCTTGTACCCCATATCTTAGGAATTAGAATGTCTTCGTCTAGCTTAGATTTTCTTTTGTTGCACATGCCTACACTTTCATAACTTTTGACTACTTCCTCTATGGTCGGAGTTAATTCTACATCTCCAAAATGGAACACCATGCAATCACTATCCCAAAACTTTATCATTGCACTAATTAGATCTGGCCAAGCATCCATTTGTGCTTTTGGACTTCTCTTTTGTCAAACTCATTCATTCTTGCCCACCACACCTTGAGAAGGCGATGAGGTTGAGTGACCATGCTATTCCTTAGAGGTTCGTACACTTGAGACATCGTACAAGACAGAAACATAGGTTAGGCCCTCCCCGCCCAGGTGATAATGGGTTTAAATTAAACTACACATCCTTCAATCGAACACATAAATATAGTTATCTTATTCGTCGTGGGCCAAATAGACTCAAGGTGGGCTACTAATGGGCCCAATACCCGTTGGGTATTAAGTCAGCCTAGACAAATGCTTAAAAATATAGATTTGGCTTCACTCTATCTTAGGTGTCTAAGAGTAGGCTTTTAATAGACTGGCAACCCAAGCGGACAACCTGAGCTGAAAATCATGATAACCATTGGACGAATCGCAAACCAATAAATTATCACTTTCTCCAAAAGGGTTAAGTATTTGATAGTCTAGTTGCGGGTTCGCAAAATCATCCTTTCAAATATGCAATATAATAAGGAATATGCCATGAAATGCAAATGATAATAATAATTTGAATTTAAATAAATAAAAAGCAAATAAAGGAAGCACAAAAAGTTACTAATTATTACAACCTGAATAGTTTGTCAAACAACCTAATCTAATGGTTAGAACTTAATTAAAGTCCCCAGCATAGTTTTCATTTCTGTTATTGTGAAAAAATGACTTGGTTTCAAAAACTCAATTTATTACTTAATTGGTTTAAGTGAACCAAATTTTTAAAATTAAATAGAGTAGCCACCAAATTTTAAGGATAATTAGAAAATCGTTAAATTATTTTAAAAAGACTTGAACAGAAAAAATCCTTTTTAAATCCAAAGAAAAAGGTTCAAGTTCATATTTCCACTTTGAGAAGGTTTTACGCATTTGAAATGGACGCTAACACGCGGTTATCCGACGATTAGAAAATTTTGACTAACTCTAAAAATTTGATTTAAAGGATTAAAAGAAAACCTAAAACATATTTGAAAATTCTAAAAAAAAAAAAAGAAGAAACTCAACGACATTCTTTGACTAATTAAACTAAATGTCAAAAATTATTTTTATTATTATTTTTAAAAAAAGACTTCATTAATTCAGGCAAATGAAATTGCATAAGTATTTAAGAATGATTAAAAATCTAAAAATAAAACATCCTCTTTTTTTTGAATGAAAGTAAAACAATAAAAGATAATATAAATGATTTCAACACGTTGGGAATTCAATTAGATTGAAACTAAATTAAAGTTAGAGTTAGACATACAACAAATTCTTCAAAATAAGTAACAAAACCCAAGAAAGTAATTAAAATAACAACTTTTGGCTTGGCAGGCCCAAATTCAAATCTTATCCTAATTCTAAAGATTGGGCTAGCCTAGCAAATTAACTCTTTGTTGCTGCTCCTTTTGGGCTTTAAGTCCCATTCCTCGTTATATACAACAATATATACTTGACATACACGGCTTGAATACCAACACATATGACCTGTATTTCAATTTCCACTTGACTTGAATAAATCCAAGCTGACTTGAAAAGAAACTAGGGCCTCCATGGCCTATTAAAAATGCAATAGCGGATAGAGAAGTCCCAATGGATTCATGAATGAGGTTCATACAATAAAGAAAAGAAATTAATTTAGTATATGAACAAAGATATAATTTAAATGCAAGTAATTCTAAAAATAAGATTCATTTCCTGTAAGTTTTAATCAAGACATAGCAAACATTCAGAATGTTAACAAGGGATGGAAAAAGTCATAGTACCAAATTTTGAACAGATAGAGACCAAGTAAACATACTTTAAACTGGATCAAACTCATGATTAAGAAATTATCATTCTTAATAGACAATAATATGATCAGATGATGAGGCAAAATATGACAACCAAGGGACAGATTGTCGAATGAATACAATCACATATTTCATAAAAAATGTACAGTTGTATATACAATCAAGAAATCACAGAAAATGCTGACAATCGACCAAGACTTAAATGATTATAAATCTTGAAATTTTATAAAATTTTGTAAAGCTTAACCCATATGACATGTTAGGCAAGACGAGTTATTAATCCGAAAAAAATAACACAAATATGAGAGGAAACTAAGGAAACTAAGTCGAGTTATAACGGGAAACAACACATAACATTTGAACTAAACATTTTGATCTTTTGGTAACATAAAGACTGGACAGATTTAAACAAAATCAGTGAAACTCATTCCAAGAAAAATATTATTTAATACAAGAGCAATAATGGCCAACAATATCATTTCTACAGCAGCTACTTCATGATAAGCATGGAAAAACAGTAAACAAAACCATATTTTCCCTTCACAGTAACTTAAAACAAGTTTAATCAACAAACTTAATCATGCAGTCAAAGAAGAGACTTTAAAACAAAGAAAAGGCACAATGGACTAAAATAAAGTCAGTTTATTTTTTGGACTACACATAATGATGTTCAAGTAAGCAAACCAAGCCACACTTGACTGATACATGACAAACTTGAAGTATAACAAATGATAGATACCCAAGAAATAAAGACAGAGTATCAACTAATGAATGTAATGACTTTATAGAATAGTGAAAACATCTAACATGCATTTTGACTTAAAATAGCTTAAAATAACCATAAGAATAGGACAAAATAAATAGTGAAAAAGACTAGTGGAAAAAGACCAAGAAACACTTATGCAGAAAGTAAATAAACCCACAATAAAATAACTAAATCTACAGTACTTGGTGAACTAGACCTACTCGGTAGAAACAGGAAGTATCATCCACACCTTAGTAAACGTTATAAAGAAATAACTAATATCTTCCTAATGCTAAAGCACATATCTAAAGCATACAATCACCTATAGAAGGAGGAAAGATATCCTTATTAAGTAGGTGTGACAATACATTCATAAACTAGGTTAACATGAAAACTAGCGATGGTATTGACTTTTACAAAGAACAACCAGATTTGAAGAATCAAGATCACACGATTTTCACGAGCTTTAATGCATATCAAATGCACATCAAGTTACTTCTGCATATGACTAAATGACTCACAAATACATGAACGAGAAAGACTAATACAATTGTTGCTAGACTCCACATTAGACAGAAAATTAGGCATATTTAAAGTCAAATAGCTTATAATTTGAAATATACATGTAAACCATTAGTTTAAGAAGAAGTTTGGTCAAAAGGGATCTTTAAAAACTTTTGAACAGATGCTAACAACACAAGGTCACTGTGACTAACCATTTTACCACATATAGGGAGAAAACGAAACTATTGCAACTGGATGCTTGACAATAACACGAACAATTCATTGGGAACACCTTCTAGGATCATAACAAGTTATAAGCATCATGTAGAAGAGGAATAGAAAAAACCAGCCATTAGATTATCAAACTAAAATTCTATTTACCCTTTTGAGACACTGAAAAGAGGCTAGACTTCAACATACATGTGTCCCAACATGCTAGAATGAAATTGAGGCATACCATATAATTATTTAGAAGCAAGCAGACTTATTAACTCAATAGAAGCTAGGTCTTGTTCATAAAAATGCAAACAGAGAACAGACTCATAGTTTCTTTACAATACTCTTCTGATGCAGCATTCAACCAATAAATATAAGAACAGACTATATTGAAGCACAGTCAGTAATCGAGCTAAAAAATTGAGAGGAAATACAATGATGCCATAACGACGAACGACCAAAACTATTAAGACCTGCAACGTAATTTAAACCCCGAACGTCCTTAATTGGTTTGATTTAATAAAGTATTGGGACCTATGTAACATTTTACTT
>JAOTQJ010195005.1:9660-20896 GCA_025642045.1 Solanum sejunctum
TATGTATGCAACCAATCCATCCCAAGAATGAAATCAATAATGGATGCACTAACAATTTCTATGGATCTTTCTAAAAACGAAAATGGGACAATTTCTATAGATCCTTCTAGCAATAATAGATGCACCAACAAGAGTAGACAATTCATAATGCTCACACAATAATTCGGATTTAACATAAAGCTTTTTGGCAACAAAAGGAGTATTAAAAGAAAGAGTGGCACCCAGGTCTATCAATGCATACACATCAAAATTTAAAAACTTTTAACATACCGGTGATGACATCGAGTACCTCATCCACCCCTTGTTTTCCTTAAAGAGCATAGAACCTATTGTGACTTGGGGCACCCCCTTGTTGGTGTTATATTTCCTTTGGACCTGCATTTGCACCTTGGCCTTCTGGACGACCATCCTTACCTTTGTTTTATGCGCAATCAATCACCTTATGACCCACCTCACCACAAAGAAAGCAAGCGTTTGAGTTTCTCATGCATGGGTCACTGTGGTTCCTACCAAATATTTGGCACATGGGGTTAGGAACCACACCACCTATGTCACGACCAAAGCCTAGGGCCTAGACGTGGCACATCACATGGGGTACTCGAAGGGACCCCAGGCAAGCCTCTTAACATATCATTACACATCCTTGGTTGCAAAAACAAGAAAATGACATAAAAGATTAGAAACGAGGAAAAAAGGACTAAGGGAAACTTTCGTACAATAAACATAAAGAAAGAAGAGAGTCAAGGCTCATAGCATAGATACATAACATGTACAACAACACCTCTACTTTATAAATAATTGCAGGGGACAAGACAAGCAACTGGGCTCACACTTATAGTCAAAGTAGACAATAAACAAAGAGAGTAGTGATACACACTATAAGAACATAGGCGAATGTACCCATAATGGAGGACTAACCAACTAGCTTGAGTGATGTCATACTAGCCAGGTGGAGGAGGAGGAGGATCAAACAGTGCTCCGGTTCCTACATAGTGATATCATGTAGGCATAAATTATGTATTAGTATGTTTGAATGAACTAAGTATGTAGGATGCAATGCAACAAGAGATAGGCATGATTGTCAAAATGCATAGGGATAAGCAATAGATAGCGTAATAACAATAGGACATGTATGATCAGTGTTTAAATAAAATATGCTTACAAAAAATGTAATATATGTGTATGAAGAGACCATTATCATATTGGTAGATCATCGTATCCTACCACACTTGGTGATTGAGGTACCAACCCCATCAATTGGTTGGTGGATCGTCTCACCCCACTACTCTTGGTGACAGAGGTACAAACCCCTGATGTGGTTATTAAGGTACAAAATCCCAGACGTGGTTATCAGGGTACAAACCTCTCAACATGGTTGGTGTATCTTCTAACCCTATCGCCCTTGGTGATCGAGGTACAAACTGCCCGACATGGTTATAGAGTAGGGAATGGTCACATTCCAACACTATATAGGAGAAAATCATATACATACTATCATTTCATCATCATATAGTCATTCAACTCACACGACATGCATTGGACATTCAAATCCTCCAGAAACTAAAACCAAATATTTTATCAAACACTTGTCGGTTGTCGGTTGTGTAGTGCTAGTTTAAAACCATGCAATGTATGTATGAATTCATGTAAGGAAATCAGAAGCAAAACCATCAATCTATACTTGGTAACACCCTTAAGCAATATATATCAAAACCTTCATCAAATCTCATAATAAATCTTCTCATAATAAATCTTAGATTCAGAGCTCAAAACATGGTAAAACAGTCATAAATTCATGAAGTTGTAAGATAGTTCATAGTCAAGTTCATGTAAGACCCCATAAAGTGACCAAAAACATACCTCAGAAGGCTTGAAATTTTAAATTCCATATATCTCAAAATTTATTTAATATTTTAAAAGTCCAACTTTATATTTTTGTTCGGTGGGTGAAAATTAGGGAAGAAAGGGACTAACCCTGATTTTTGAGCAATTGAATCATAAAGTCAAATTTCCAAAATTTCAATTTCCAGAGACACTCTACAATAGCACCGCAATATGCAGCTATTATAGATATGTTTTAATTTAGCCTCTGTGATAGGTCTGTGACCTGTGTATTTCGCTGGCAGTGATTTTTATCTCAGTCCAAGGCTTTAGGGTCTTGGGCCTAAGTGTTCCCAAATGTGTTTTTACCTATACTTAGCCTTATTTCACCCTCATATCATCCCAAACATTTTCCAATACTCCCAAAACACTTATCCATACTTTCACTCCAAAAGTTCATGTCCCAAAAAACCTTATCCGAAACTAAGGATTTTCTTCAAGCTTCAAGTCTCCATTTTCAATCTTCACCAAGACCTTCTACACTGCTAAGGTATGTAGGTTTTAGCCATTGGGTTCTTCCTCCCATGGTATCCTAATCTCCTTTTTACTCAATTTTCATGATTTAAAATTGATTTTACAAATGCTTCTTGTATAATAAGAAATTTATGGCACAGTGATTTGAGTTCATGAAAGTGTAGTTGTTTTAGCATGTTTTGAGCTCTAAATCTTGAATCTAATGTTTGATTTGATGAGAGTTTTTGATATGAATGTCTTGGGGGTGTTGCAGGCTTTTAATTAATGGTTTGACAATAGATTTTCTTGCTTGATTTCATCTCTAAATTATAGGGTCTTTTACACCCATACACCCTCTAAAGTGGTTGATAAAATGTCCGGCTAGGGTTTCTTATGGAATTGAAGGTTCAAATCATGAGATATGATATGAATGATGTTATAATGATGAAATGATCTTGTTTACATGATAAATTTTATGTAAAGTGTTGCACTAAACCATGTCTAATCTGGGGAGCCTAAAAGCCCAGTTAATCGAGATGGGGGTTTTGTACCCATTAATCGAGAGAAGGGTTAGTACTTCTCCACCTAGTGATGGTGCGGCATCATCACTAACCTAGTTAGGGATTTGTACTTATCAACTGAGTGAAGGGTTAGTACTTCACCACCTAGGTGATGGGTGGCATTATCACCAACCGAGTTGGGGGTTTGTACTCACCAACTGAGTGAAGGGTTAGTACTTCACCACCTAAGTGATGAGGTGGCATCATTACTAACCTATCAAGGGATTTGTACCTTGGAAATATAATTTGTTCTACTCTACACATATGATATCTTGTATGAGAAAGGGTTTCTTAAGCATGTTTCACTTTAGCATTGGACATATATGCCATATTGCTATATTACGCCCATTGCCTATTGTTATGCGTTTTGAATATGATGCATGTTTATTGTTGCATTGCATCCTATATACTTATTACATTCAAATGTACTAGAGCATACTCTTACCTAAATGATATCAATATGTACGAACTGGTGTCCAAGTTGATCATCCTCCTTCATGTGGCTAGTTCGGTGCTACTCAAGCTAGTTGGTGAGTCCTTCATTTTGGGGACCTTAGTCTATGTTTTCCCTTGTTTTATATTGAGACACTCTACATTAGGTTCTAATTTGACTATAAGGGTGAGCCCGGTTATCTTATCTTGGCCCCCGCACTTATCTATGTATTTAGAGGTGTTTGTTGGACAAGTTATGAATCTATGCTATGAGCTTTGACTCTTGTCTCTTGATGATGATATTTTGTAACCGATCCCTTAGAATCTTTGTTCCTTATTCTGAATTTATGTTTCTACGACCAATGATGTTTCTACGACCAATGATGTGTAAGGACATGTTAAGAGGCTTGATTGGGTTCCTTGGGTTCCCCATTCATCGTGTCACGTCTAGGCCCTCGGCTTGGATCATGAAAAACATGTTATTACAGCACTAGGTTTATAGATTCTTGGAGTACAACACACTTCATTAGGTAGAGTCCTATTCATAGTGGTGAATTGCGCCATGACTACAAATAGGAGGCAATGAGATGTTTTAGGAAATTTTTCCTATCTTTATGTTTTACATTATGCTATAGAGTTGTGATAAGTTTTTCGCCCCTAATAATTGTTCTTTGCTATGCTAGGTCATTCTAAACATTAGAGAAAGATAGGCCCAACCTACCAATGGTGAGCTCCGGGATGCTTTTACTATTCTTGCCCAAGTGGTGGCCAACAAAATCAATCTAGGGGATCAAGCTCCTCATGCTACAACCATAGGAGCTACTGTAAAAGACTTCATAAGGATGAATCCTTTGATTTTCGATAGGTCAAAGGTGGATAAAGATCCATAAGAGTTCATTGATGAGTGCTACAAAATCTTGAATATCATGGGTGTTGGGCCGAATGAAAAAGTAGAATTGGTGGCGTACCAACTCAAAGGGGTTGCTCAAACATGGTTTGACCAATAAAAGGGTGAGATGGGGTTTGGTAATGTGGTTCTTTGGGAGGATTTCAAATTGGCTTTCCTTAATCAGTTGTTTCCTCTTGAGCTTAGTGTCATGGACTTAGACCTTCACTAAGACTTCCGCATGACACTAGTTGATTTGCTTATGATTCTTTCACAACCATGCAAATACTAGTAGGCCTTTCAACTCTTGATCGCTAAGAGAACGCTAGATTAAGAAGACAAGATAGCTTTCTAAATAAGACTTTTTAGAATGCTTAGAAGATTGCTACAACTTTCTTGGATGGTCTGTACAAATGAATGGCCATCCTATTTATACTACTACCTAGGGGCCAAAGTGAAATTAATAATTACTTATAAGTCCCCTACTTATTTATCCTTTAGTCCCCTCTCTAGAATCTTCCATACTATTCTAGAGAGAACTAAATACTATAAGATATTTCTATACAATTCTAGAATCTTCCACGATCCTCCTTCAAAATCCACACATGTCTAGAATCTTCCACATATCTCTAGAGAGTTCCACACATCTCTAGAGTCTTTCATATATCTTTAGAGAGTTCCACACATCTCTAGAGTCTTCCACACATCTCTAGAGAGTTCCACACATCTCTAGAGGATCCACACTTCTGTAACGTCTTCCAAGGAACTTCAAGAGCTATCCACAATGTTCTAGAGTCTCTAGAAACCTCTCCAAGATTCTAGTTTCTTCTCCTTGACTCTAGATCCTTCCTTATTTTTAAGAACAAGTGGTGGGCAGTCATATTAGGGAAGTAAAGTTGGTAAAGTTTATGAACTTGAAATAAAGTGCTATGAGTGTGAGGGAGTATGACCTCAAATTTAATCAACTTTTAAGGTATGCTCCTTACTTAGTGGCCAATCCTAGATCTAGGACGAATAAATTTACAATGGGGGTCTACGACTTAGTGAGTGAAGGATGTCGGTCTGCCTTGCTTATTGGTGACATGGACTTATCTCGATTAATAACTTATGCTGAGAAAATGGAGAAGGAAAATATGAGAAAAAAGAGGGGCCATGAGGCCAGAAGGGCATGTTTTGAGGGTAAATTCCAAAAGGGTGCTAGATTTGATCAAGGCCAAAGGCCTTGTTATACTACTAATAAGTGGTTTGCCAATGACTTCCATAGGCCTCAAGCTATTGGTGGTGTCGCTCCTATTAATGTGTGTCCAAGATGTGAGAAGAATCATAATAGCCCATGTTTGAAAGGTTCTAATAAATGTTTCAATTATGGCAGGCTTGGTCATAAGAAGATAGATTGCCTAAGAATCTGTGGCAAAGTCTTGGGTACAAATATGGTTCCATTGGGATGAGGTGGCTATCAAGGTGGTGCCCCAAG
The DNA here is from genome assembly GCA_025642045.1 of Solanum sejunctum. NCBI lineage: Eukaryota > Viridiplantae > Streptophyta > Magnoliopsida > Solanales > Solanaceae > Solanum > Solanum sejunctum. The sequence goes on from JAOTQJ010195005.1 coordinate 15,347, forward strand.
GCACAATTGATTTTATGCTCTACATGGAAGGCAAGGGGTTGGTAAGGTCCCCGATGTTGTTATAGGTATATTAAAAATCTTTGATTTTGATGTTTATGTTTTGATTGATCAGGGTGCCACTCTTTCCTCTGAGACCCCTCTTGTTGCTAAAAAGTTTCATGTTGTTCCTGAATTATTGCATGAGTCATATGAAGTGTCAACTCCTGTTGGTGCCTATATTATTTCTAGGAAAGTTTATAGGAGTTATGCTATTTGCATTTTGCATAAGTTGTTACCTTGTGATCTTGTTGAATCAGACATGATAGATTTTGATGTCATATTTCGGATGGATTGGTTGCACACCTACTATGCTTCTATTAATTATAGAACCCATTGGGTCAAGTTTAAATTTGATAATGAACCCGTGCTTGAGTGGAAAAGTCAAGATGTGGTGGTCAAGTGTAGATTCATTTCATGCATTATTGCCCATAAGTTGATTTCTAAGGGGCGTTTGTATAATCTTGTGAAGGTTAAAGATGTGGAGTCCAAAGGCTTTGCAAACGAGTTTCTTGATGTTTTCCCAAATTACCTTTTGGGTATCTATCTCAAAAGGGAGATAGATTTTAGTATAGATCTCCTTTTTGATACTTAACCTATCTCTATTTCCCGTACCCTTAAAAGAGCAATTGAAAGATTTACTGGAAAAGGGATTTATTAGACCTAGTCAGTCACCTTGGGTTGCACCAGTGTTGTTTGTAATGAAAAAGGATAGGTCACTTAGAATGTGCATTGACTATCGGCAAATCCATAGTGTCACTATAAGGAATAGATATGTTCTTCCAAGAATTGATGATTTCTTTGACCAATTACAAGGAGATAGCTTCTTCTCTACGATTGTTCTTCGGTCTGGGTATCATCAAGTAAGGGTGAGGGAGTGTGACATTCCTAAGACGACTTTCTGGACTAGATTTGTGCATTATGAGTTTGTTTTGATGTCATTTAGGTTGACTAATGCACCGTCCATCTTCATGGACCTTACCTTGATTCCTCAGTTATTGTTTTCATTGCTGATATTTTGATCTATTCACATAGTAGGGAGGAGCATATAGGTCATTTGAGGGTTGTGTTGCAAAGATTGAGAGAGGAGAAATTATATGCTAAGTATGATAAGTGTGAATTTTGGTTGAAGGAGGTTGCATTCTTGGGTCATGTGGTGTTTGGGGATGGTATAAAAGTGGATCCTAAGAAAATTTGTATAATTACAAATTGTCCTAGACCATTGACCCCATCGGATATTAGGATCTTCTTGGGTCTTGCGAGTTACTATAGAAGATTTGTCAATGGTTTCTCCTCCATTGCTTCCCCTATGACCAAATTGACTCAAAAGAAGTTTAAGTTTGTGTGGACCAATGAACGTGAGAGAATCTTTCAAACATAGGCTTGTATCCACTATTATCTTTTTGCTATCAGATGGGCTTTAAGTTTTGTTGTGTATTATGATGCATCGAGAGTTGGTTTGGGTTGTGTGCTAATGCAAAATGGTAAGGTCATAGCCTTTTGTTCTAGGCAAATGAAAGTACATGAAAGGAATTTCCCTACCCATGATCTAGAGTTAGCCCCCATGGTGTTTGCATTAAAGATTTGGCACCATTATTTATATGGGGTGCATGTGGATGTCTTCACCTATCATAAGAGGCTCCAATATTTCTTCACTCAAAAAGATCTCAACTTGAGACAAAGAAGGTTGCTAGAACCTCTTAAAGACTATGACATGAGTGTGCATTACCATTTGGGTAAGGTAAATTTGGTGGCGAATGCCTTGAGTCGGGTGTCCAGGGGTAGCCGAGCTCATGTTGATGGTGGTGATAGGAATATGTCAAGGGAAGTGCATACATTGGCTAGATTAGATGTTAGGGTGGAAGAGATTGGTGATGATGGTCTTGTAGTTATTGATGGGTCTAAGTCTTCATTGGTTGATGAGGTAATAGTAAAACAAGATCTTGACTCCTACTTGCTTGAATTGAAGGCCTTGGTAAAAGAGGGCAAAGTATAGGCTTTCTCCCAAGGGGGAGATGGGGCTCTTAGGTACCTAGGTAGGTCGTGTGTGCCTTGTGCTGATGCTTTGATGGAGAAGATCCTTGATAAGGCCCATAATTCTTATTATTGTATCCACCCCGGCTCCACCAAAATGTATAGATACTTGAGAGATGTGTATTGGTGGGGAGAATAAAGAGGGACACTGCCAAATTCATTTTTGGTTGCCATAGTTGTCAAAAAGTCAAATCCGAATATCAAAGGCAAGGTGATCTAATCCAAGGCATAAAGATTCCCTCTTGGAAGTAAAGGTGACTAATATGGATTTTGTGGTTGGGTTACCCAGGACTAGAAAAGGTTTTGATTCCATTTGGGTTGTAGTTGATAGGATGATGAAATAGGCTCACTTTTTACCGGTTAAAACAACATATGGGGATGAAGAGTATGCAAGGTTGTACATCCATGAGTTAGTGAGTATACATGAGGTTCATCTATCCATCATATCGGATTGTGGTGCAAAATTCACTTCACACTTTTGGAGGTCTTTACAAAGGTATCTTGGTACAAATGTTCATCTTAGTACAACCTTCCACCCTTAAATAGATAGCCAAGATGAAAGGATAATTCAAACCCTTGCAGATTTGCTTAGGACAAGTGTATCGGAATTGAGGGGTTATTGGGATGACCACCTTTTCTTGATTGAGTTTGCCTACAATAATAGCTATCACTCAAGTATTGGTATGGCTCTATTTGAGGCTCTTTATGGGAGACATTGTAGATCACTGGTGGTTTTTTTTTAGGTTGGAGAGATGGGTTTATTGGGGAAAAATCTGGTTATAGAGGCTCTTGAGAAGGTTAGGATGATTAGGGAAAGGTTGAAAATAGCCCAAAGTCATCAAAAATCCTATGCTGATGTAAGAAGGAAAGACCTAGAATTCCAAGTGTGTGATTGGGTCTATTTTAAGGTTTCTCTAGTGAAAATGTGGTTCCTTTTAGTATAAAGGGAAAGTTGAGTCAAAGGTATGTTCGTCCTTATAAGGTGATATAGAGGATTGGCAAGGTAGCTTATGTGTTGAAGTTGCCTAGTGAAATAAATTGGTTGGCCTGATATTCCATGTCTTTATGTTAAGAAAATATGTTGGTGATCATAATGTCATTGTTCCTCAATGTCGTGGGTGTTGTTGAGGATAACTTTACCTAAAAAAAGGTTTCGGTTCAAATTTTGCATAGGCAAGTCAAGAGATTGAGAAACAAAGAGGTGGCATTCGTTAAGGTCCTTTGGAGGAACCAACAAGTTGAACGTGCTACATAGGAGGTCAAAATGGACATACAAATGCAGTGTTCTTATCTTTCCCACTCCACCATAAACTAAGGTACAAATCTTGAGTTTCGTATGTGATTTCAAGTCTCATATTTCATCCCCTATGACATTCATATACATTCATACTTAAGTTGGTAAACTTATGATGATTTTACACTTCTGTTGAGAATTTGAAAATGGTATTTTACATGTTATGTTGCATTCTTGTTGGGGCTGATTTGTTAATGCTCAATCTTATATTGTCTGTCTCTTGTAGATTCAGGGACAAATATTCCCAAGGAGGAGATCTTGTAATGATCCCAAAAAGTGCCTAAAAAGGTGCCTCAGAGTGCCAGAAATTTTAAATTCCATATATCTCAAAATCCGTTTGGTATTTTCAAAATCCGACTTCATATTCTAGTTCACGGGGTCAAAATTAGGGACTTTTAGCACACTTGGAATTGGATGTCCCATAACATGTAAAATATAAATCCCTTTGAGTTATCTTTCCAATGCACTTGGTTTTACTTTATTTCGAGTTTGGATAAAGAAGTTATTACCATTTTTGTGACACCCTCTCATGCAGTAAAAAAACACGAGCAATTTTATGGGCAGTGGATCTTTGGATGGGCTGTCTGGTCTGTCTTAATCTGGAAAAGACCATTTTTCGTCTAAAGGATGGGGCACGGACAGTGGTACGGATCGTGTGGCTTGCCATTTGATCGTGTGGCTAGTGGTGAAGTGTGTGCAAGTGAGGAAAAGTGGGCGTGCGAGGAGTTTTGACCAAGTATGATGCCCTGGGAACCTTTGATTGGTGGTGAAAGGTCATACGGCTCATGGCCATAGGGCATAGGATGGGCTAAAAGCATTTATTTCCTAAAGTGTGGTTCAACGAACCACTACAGGGACCGTGTAGCACCACACATCTCGTGAAAGTGGCCTGTCAAAGTGACCATGACAGAAAGTTTTCTAAGTGTTCCCAACTTTCATTTTTTTTACTAAATCTCATCTCACGGGCACTCCACACGACTCGTGGAATGCTACCCGATCTGAGAGGCCTTTAGTGGGGATCACTTTGTGAATTTTTCCATCTGTTCACTAATTTCATGTTCGTGAATTTAATTTATTCTAATGACCTTTATACACTTCCAATGCTATCTTAAACTCCCTAAAAGACTTAAACCCTATTCTAAAGGATCAAACACATTACTCTCAACTTGAATACACTATCAAATCTTCTCAAAAGCCTCTACCAAGACCCCAATACAAATTCAAGGGAACTCAAGAACATGTTTGGATTTTAAGACTCCATTCCAAGCTTCCATTCTTTCCCAACTAAATTTCAAGAGACTCAAGCTCTAAGGTATGTGAGTTTCAACCATTGGGCTCTTGCACCTATGTTGCCCAATTTCCATTTCTATGAGAATCAGATGTTCCAAGTTGTGTTGATTGTGGGTATTATTCATTAGTGATTATGATCATATACTAATTGGGGTTTCCTGAAAGTGTGATTGAAAACACATGTTTACTTATCTTAAGTTTATACCATGAGATGACTTCCCTATTATAATTATGCATGTTTTAAGCTATAGAACTATGGTCTCTCTTGATATTTGATAGAGGCTTTTGATGTAACTTGTATGAGGGTATTGACAAGTATTGGTGGGTTGATTTACTTCAAGTTTTCTTGCATGATTTCACTGTTGAATTGCATGAACTTAAACTAGCATTATACACCCATCAAGTGTTTGATAAAATGTCTAGTTTGAACTATTGAGCTATTGATGATCTATTGCATGACATATGAGCTAAGTATCTTTATGATGATGAAAAGAATGTTTATATGTGTATTGATTTCATGAAAGGTATCTTTAGTGTTGTAAGTTGACCATAACCAAGTTGAGGGATTGATACCTCAAACACCTTAATGGGAGGTGGTGAACCCATTAACCAAGTCAAGGGGTTGATACCTCAAACACCTTGATAGGAGGTGGTAAACCCATTAACCAAGTTGATGGGTTGATACCCCAATACATTAACGGGAGGTGGTAAACCTATTAACCAAGTTGAGGGGTTGATACTTCAAACACTTCTGAGGGGTGGTTTACCTTGGATTCCAAGTACTAAGTTGCTTGGTCTATGATGATAGTCTCTTCCTATACATGTAAAATGTTCTATATAAGCATGTTTTACTTCAAGCATCATTCATACATGTCATATTATTATTATGCTATCCA
>JAOTQJ010195016.1:0-16963 GCA_025642045.1 Solanum sejunctum
ACATCATGTAGGCATAGAGTATGTGTTAGTATGTTTGAATGTACTAAGTATGTAGGATGCAATGCAACAATAGATAGACATCATAATTAAAATACATAATATTAGGGATAATATACAATATGACATATATGATCAATGCTTAAGTAACTCATGCTCATATAGGATATCATATGTGAAGAAGAGACTAAGCTAGCTAGTCAAGGTACAAACTCCTTGGTGGTTGTGTGGTATAAACCACTTACATGGTTGATGATAATCACACCTTATCAACACAGTGGCGAAGTACAAACCCCTCACATGTTTGATGAGTACAAACCCCCAACATAGTTACCCGGTCTCTTATTCCCCCGGATCGGGTATGGTCTAATATAGAGTTTGTCATATCCATAAGCACATTTGATAATCATATAGTAATTCATATAGAGTATGTCATATCCATAAGCACATTTGATAATCATATAGTAATTCATATCATATCTCATGCTTTGGACCTTCAACTCCTCAAGAACCCACATCCAGACATTTTATCAAACACTTAGAGAGTGTGTAATGCTAGTATAAAAATCATCAAATATAGAGATGAAATTATGCAAGCAAATCCATTGTAAAACCATCAATAAACACATTGCAACACCCTCAAGCAATATACATCAAAACCCCTTTTAAAATATTATAATGAATCAAAGTTTTATAGCTCAAAACATAGCAAAACAGTCACAACTTTACATAGCATTAACATAGTGTGCAGTGAATTTCATCCTAATCAAGACCCATTTATAAATCAACTTTACATCATGCAATTTGAGTAAAGGAAGGTTTGGGTATCATGGGTGAAAGGAACCCATGAAAGATACCCACATACCTTAGCTTAGAGATGAACTTGCTGAAGATTGGAGATGGAGGCTTGAACTTGGAGAAGAACCTTGAAGAAGAACCTTAGATTTGGGATGAGGGTTTGGGACTGAAAATATGGCTAAGTGTTTTGAGTGAGTATTGAGGAATGTTTAGGATGATATGAGGGTGAAATAAGACTAAGTATAGGTAAAAACATTTGGAAACACTTAGGCCCATGACCTCAAAGCCTTCGATCGAGATAGAAATCACTGGCAGCGATATACACAGGTTCGCGATACGAACCTGTCGCAGAGGCCAAATTAACATATATCTGCAACAGTTGTGCTTCACTGTGCTATTGTGGATCGTCTCTAGAAATTAAAATTTTAGAAATTTGAAATTGTGATTTAATTGCTCTAAAATCGGGGTTAGACCCTTTTTCACCTATTTTGACCCCCTAAAAAAGAATATGAAGTCGAATTTTTGAAATAGTGAATGAATTTTGAGATATATAGAATTTAAAATTTGAGGCATTTCAAGGCACATTTTTTGCCACTGTTTTTTTTGGGGTCATTTAAATATTATAACCTATTTTGGTGTTAATGCATAATGTATTATCATATTTGTTATTAGAAGTCAAAGTGCTCTTGGTTGCAAACTGCAAAGTCAAACTTACTAAATCTATCTTAAAAAATTATCGGCATAACACTATTCCACTTTAACATACCACAAAAGAATTCAAATAGCTTGATCTCTTACTACTTCCCTAATGCAAAATTCTAATGAGTAATCCAATGAGATGAGTGTAAGCTCCTGGCTCTGTGACTTCTTCTCAGGAAAACAAATAACGGTTCAATATGTTGCTCTCAAATAGCTATTGTTACCTGCAATAGTTCAATGGTATATTTTCCATCTCTTTGAGGCCCCTCTTAGTAGCAACCCGAACCATGACATTGCTGAGGACATCACAAGTAAAATATATGATGACAATGCAATAGAACAAGAAAAATAACATTTTCCAAGAACATTGCTAGGTAATATACCAGTCTTCCCCTCAGTACATTTTCCAATTTCCATCTAATGATGCTTCTTCTTTTGCCTTTTCAATATGTATGTGTTATGAGGTATCCTCCTTAAATGGTGATCACCACAAAAAAAAATAAGAAAAGAAAAGAATTTTATGCAATGCAACACTTGGCGGGTGTACAGTGCTAGTGTGAAATCATGCCATTCAAGAGTGAAATCATGCAAGAAAATTCATTGTAAAACCATAAACAGATACTTTGTAACACCCTCAAGGACTATACATCAAAAAACCTTCATCAATCTCACATTAGATCTTCATTTCATAGCTCAAAACATGTTAAAATAGTCATAATTACGTAAACCCCAACATAGTGTGTAGTGAAATTCATAATAAGTAAGACTCGTGAGTAAATCAACTTTATATCATGCAGTTTTAGATAAAAGGAGCTTGGGCATCACCGGTGAAAGGAACCCATGAAAGAAACTCACATACCTTAGCTTTAGAGAATAGCTTGATGAGGGTCAGAGATGGAGGCTTGAAGCTTGAATGAGAACCTTGAGATTCGGATGAGTTTTGAGACTTGAGTTTAGGAGTAGGATATTGGCTAACTGTTTGAATGAGTATTGGGGAATGCTTTCGATGGTATGAGGGTGAAATATGGCTAAGTGTAGGTATTTTCATGTTTGGGAATACTTAGGCCCAAGACTAAAACGCGTTGGACCGAACTTGAAAACTGGCAAAATTTGTACTGAGGCACGCCCTTGGCGTGTCGCGCCAGGGGCGCAAAAACCTTACTGGAAATCAATTTTTATGATTTTCAAATTTTGATACAGTTGCTCTTAAATTGGGGTTAAACCCATTTCCCACTCAATTTGACCCCTTGAACAAGATATGAAGTCGGATTTTTATATCATGCACAGATTTTGAGATATACAAAAATTACGATTTCGGGCACTTCTAAAGCACATTTTTTAGCACTTTTGGGGGTAATTTCAATATCTCTCCCTTGGGAACATTCGTCCCCAAAAGTCAAAGAAACGAATATGAGAGACATGAATAAGATGGGTTCAAAGGTCTAGGCCAATTTCTAATCGCCTTCGTCTTACTAGGGTCCACAAGAGATAGGAACTTCAGGACCTACCAAATCACCCTACTCGAAAAGACGGTCACAACATTGGCTTTACTTAGGGTCAACTAAGTCATAAAAGAAGTAATAGAAGATGCCCTATTCACAACCTTTGCTATTAGCCTGCTAAGCTCAAGAAGCTTCTAATATCCGATGGGTTCAAAGCTCTAGGCCAATCTCTAATCGCCTTAGTCTTACTAGGGTCCACTTTAATACCATCATCCAACACCGCACGACCTAGGAAGGCAACCTTTTACAACCAAACTCCCAAGTCTCCTATTTAGCATCCAACTTTCTTCCTTAAACTTTGTAGTACTACCCTCAAATGACTCATATGCACTGCCTCATTAGGAAAATGAACCATCATATCATCACCACAACCACCATAAGCCTATTAGAGTAGGGACTAAAGATATTAATCATGAGACTTATAGGCATAACTGGTGGACTAGTCAAACCAAAAGACACTACCCTAATTTCAAAATGTCGAAAAGGAACATTCAATGCTTCATCTACCACCAACAACAATTCTATAAGCTAAACAACTTAGGTTCAATAACTCTAATTCTCACAAGATCATAAATGCAAATCTTTAGAGATCAATTCCACCTTAAGACATGAAATGGACCTACCTCCATTGCTACCACTTGACCACCTCCCACTCAACGATAGCCTCATTAAGAAATCGGGATCTAACTCTATGGGTCCTACCATCCGTAAAGACGCAACATGCATGCAACTACTTCATCCTTATAATGACATCAAAATCCACCATACCAACTCCAACAAGTCATAAAGCAAGACCTAATACAATAAAAACTAGGATCAACACCTATTAACCACCTAGCAATTATATACTCAACAAAAAGATAGACATCAAAGGTTAACAAAACAATTGGGCACAGAAGAAGCCCCACTAGCAACCAAAAAGAATAGAGAAGGAATAGTGGCACATCGATTCTATCAATGATGCACATCAAAGCAAAGGGAAATTTAACTTACCGATAATAGCATCGGGCATCTCATTCCCTACTTGAGCCACTCGATCAATATGACCATATCGATCCAAAAGTCAACTACCCTTACACCCACTTCGAGCAAATGGACAATCCACTAGCTTATGACCTACTTTACTATATCTAACGCAAGCACTAGTGTTCCTTCGACATAAGCTACCATGGTTCTTCCCACACCCTCGACACTTAGGATTAGTCATCCCACTATCACCTTATTTCGGATAAGCAAGAGGACAAATACTAACTTTATGCCTAAATCTACCACAACCCAAGAAAGCATTAGACTTCTTCAAGTATAGGTCACCATGGCCCTCCCTACACTTTCGATATCTAGGCCTATCTAACCCCTCATCACCTCTTTCACCCTTTTTATGCTCATAAGGACAATTATTTATCGTATGACCCATCTCCCCACAACCATAAAAAGCATTGGTACCTCTCAAGCATGGGCCATCATGGCCTTTTCCACATCTTGGGCTCCTAGTATGAGGCACCACACCACCACCACCTCTACATTTTTTACTTTTGAACTTACCCTCAACAAGGGCCTTCTTGGCCTCACTAACCACCTCTTACCATTTGAAGCCTTGGGAGCACTCAGTTGTTGGTTGAGTTGAGTTGCCAATATTGTCACCGCTTTATCCATTACCCAAAAGGCATTACGAACCTCTGCATTCAACATATCACCATCTTGAGTAGCTTGAGACATATCCTGAAATGTAATGGTTAGGGGTTAGCAATAAGCCTTAAGGGACCGAACTATATTGCACGACATAGATCATGAAAAAGTGAAACATTTTCTAAAATGTCTCATAGCCTCCTATTCATAGTTGTGGTGCACAACACAACCATGAATAAGACTCTAATTGACGCAGTGTGTTAGACTCCGAGAATCTAACAACCTAGTGCTTTGATACCAAGTTTGTCAAGACCCAAGATAGGGCCTAGACATAACATGGTGAATGGGGAGCCCGAATGGTACCTAAACAAGCTTCTTAACTTATCATTACACATTATTAGTCATGGAAGCATGTAAATGACATGAAAGAGTAAAAATAGAGGCAATGGGACTAATGGGAAAGCTTGCATAACATCATAATAAAGAGATAGAAAAGTCAAGGCTCACATCATAGATACATAATATGTCCAACAACACCTCTACTACATAGATAAGAGCGTGGGTCAAGACAATGCAATCGGGCTCACCCTCATAGTCAAAAGAGCAAAAAAGAAGTGTCTCAAAATATAATAAGAGAAACATAGACCAACGTCCCCAGAATGGAGGACTCAACAACTAGCTTTTATAATACCGAACTAGCTACATGGAGGAGGATAATCAACTTGGGCTTCAGTTCCTGCATGGTGATATCATGTAGGTAATAACATGCGTTAGTACGTCTGAATGTACTAAGTATGTAGGATGCAATACAAGAAGAGATAGGCATCATAATCAAAATGCATAACAATAAGCAATAAACATCATATAACAATATGACATGTATGATTAATGCTTAAGTAAAACATGCTTAAGTAACTCATGCTTATATAGGATATCATATGTGTAGAAGAGACCAAGTAAGATTTCCAAAGTACAAACCCCGTGGTAGGTTGATAAATGATGCCAGCCTATCACCCTGGTGGTGATATACGAACCTATCACTAGGTTGATCAGAACAAACCCCCATCTAGGTTATCAAGGCACTAGCCCCTTGATTGGCTATCAAGGTACAAACCCCTCGACAAGGTTACCCGGGCTTTTAGTCCCCTCGGATTGGGCATGGTCTAATGCAGTACTCGATATAGAATATATCATAAGAATATGCTCCTTTCATCATTGTATAATCATTCATATCATATATCATATTTTGGACCTTCATTTTCTCAAGGAACCATAACCGGACATTTTATCAAAACTTGGCGGGTGTGAAATGCTAGTATAAAACCATACAATTTAGAGATGAAATCATGTAAATAAATCCATTGTAAAACCATCAATCAATACTTTGAAACACCCCCAAGCAATATACATCAAAACCCCTCATTAAATGTTACAATAGATCAAAGATTTATAGCTCAAAACCTAGCAAAACAGTCACAAACTTACATAGCTTTGACATACTTCATAGACATGTTCATACTAGTAAACGTAATTGTAAAATCAACTTTAAATCATGCAAATTGAGTAGAAAGGAGTTTAGGGCACCATAGGTGTAATTAACCAATGGTTGAAACCCATATACCTTGACTTTGGAAAATTTCTTGAAGAAGACTTTAATGGAGACTTGAAGCTTGATGGAAATCCTTAGATTCGGATGAGGGTTTTAGGGCTTGAATCTTGGGAGGAATATTAGTCTAAGTATTTGAGTGAATATTGGGGAATATTTAGGATGATATGAGGGTAAAATAAGGCTAAGTATAGGTTTTTTAATGTATGGAAAGACTTAGACCCAAGACTTAAAAGTCATAGACCGAAGTCAAAAATTAGGACAATTTTAACACTAGTGCATGTCGCAGAAGGAACGTGCACTTACACTATTTTTCAGCTCACTTTGAAAATTTGAATTTTGCTACGGTTGCTCTAAAATTTGATTTAGACCTATTTTCTAGTCAATTTTCCCCCCTGAACAAGAATATAAAGTCAAAATTTTGAAATAATGCATAGATTTTTAGATATATAAAAATTACGATTTTGGGCACTTTCAAGGTACATTTTCGGACACTTTTTGGGGTCCTTTCGGAACCACCCCCAATACCTTGGGTCCTTGGGAAATCATTGGTAACCCTCTTATTAGATGCATGGGAAGACCCTTGGCCTTGATGGAAAGGGCCACCCTTTTTGAACTTAGCATCAAAATGGACCCTCTTGGCCTCATGACTCCTCCTCTTCCTCAATTTTTCCTCATCCATTTGCTTAGCATAGGTCATCAAACGAGGTAAGTCCATGTCACTAATCAACATAGCAAACTAGCATTCCTTAATCACCAAGTCAGACATACCTATCGCAAACTTATTCATCCTAGATCTTGAGTCATCCACCAAGTGTGGAGCATACTTTTAAATTTGACTGAACTTGAGGGCATACTCCCTCACACTCATATACCATTGTCTCAAGTTCATAAATTCTACCAATTCGGCTTCCCTAAGTTCATAAGAGAAGAACTGCTTAAGAAAAGCCACCTTGAACTCCTCTCAAAGCACCACATACGTTACTCCCTTCTCTTCCTTCCATTGATTGTACCATATTTGTGCTACCTTTTTAGTTGGTAGGCTGCCAACTCTGCCTTATCTTCCGACCTCACACCCATGATAGCCAAAATCTTATAGACCTAATCAATGAACTCTTAAGGGTCCTCATCTACCTTAAACCTATAGAATTATGAGGGATTCATTCTCATGAAGTCTCTTATCCGAGATGTCGGTGTAGGAGCATGAGGGGCTTGGGTCCCTTGGTTGGCTTGGTTAGATACAACTTGTGCAAGCAAAGTAAGAGCATGTCGAAGCTCTCTATTAGCCAGTTGCTCCTCGGGTGTGCGAACTCTTCTCCCTATCATGTTAGGCATGATCTAGCATAGCAAAGGACAATTGTTAGGGGGGAAAAACCTCACTTCAACTTATATAGCATTACATAGAGTAAGAAGAAGGAAAACATTTCCTAAACGTCTTATAGCCTCTTACTCATAGTTATGGTACACAACACAATCATGAACAATACTCTAATCGACGCGATGTGTTGGACTCTGAGGAACTAACAACCTAGTGCTCTGATATCAAATTTTTCACGTCCTAAGCCTAGGGCCTAGACATGATATGGCGCAAGGAGAACCCGAAGGGACCCCAAGCAAGTCTTTTAGCACATCATTACACATAATAGCAAAAAGAGAGTAGAAATAGGGATGATTGGGGCTAAGAGATGTCATTTATATTGTAACAACAAGAGTCAAGAGAGAGTCAAAGCTCATAACATTACACATGACATGTTCAACAACCCCTCCACTACATAGATAAGAGAGGGGGCCAAGACAAGTACCTAGGCTCACCCTCATAGTCAATATTTACATAAAATAAAGGTAGTCTTAGAACATAGCATGGGGCAATAACCAACGTCCCCGGAACGGAGGACTCACTAACAAGCTTGAGTAGAGTTGTACTAGCCACGTGGATGGGGATGCTCAAGTGGGGTTTCGATACATAAATGGTGACATCATGTAGGCATAAAGTATGTGTAAGTATGTTTGAACGTACTAAGTATGTAGGATGCAATGCAACAAGATATAAGTACATAATCAAAATGCATAAGAATAGGCAATGACTAGCATATAGCAATATGACATGTATGAATGATGCTTGAAGTAAAATCATGTTTATATAGAACATAAGTGTAAGGAGTGACCATTATTAGTGCAATCCAAGGTCAACCACCTACTTGGAGAGGCGCATGATGTATAAACCCCTTCATGAGGTTGATGAGCTACAAACCTCGCAACAAGGTTGATGAGGTACAAACCTTCTGACAAGGTTGAATGGTACTGCCACCTCCCGTGTAAGGCAATTGAGGTACAAACCCCTTAGCAAGGTTACCCGAGCCTAAACCTCCTGAGCAAAGCTTGCTCATTGCCAATACTATAGACATAATATCATATACATATGCTCCTTTCATCATCATACACATACATTCTTTTCATCATCATAAAGTCATTTATCTCATAAGACATGCATTGGACCTTCAATTCCTCAAAAAATCATAATCTAGCATTTTATCAAACACTAGGTAGGTGTATAGTGCTAGTGTAAAACTATGCAACTCAAAAGTGAAATTATACAAGAAAATTCATTGTAACATCATCAATAGATACTTGGTAACACCTTCAACTATTATACATCAAAAACCCTTCATCAATCTCATATTAGATCTTGGTTTCATAGTTCCAAATATGCTAAAATAGTCTTAGTTGTATAAACCCCAACATAGTGTACAGTGAAATTCATAATAAGTAAGACCCATTAGTAAATCAACTTTTAATCATGCAATTTTAGGTAAAAGGGATCTTGGGCATCATGGTTAAAAGGAACCTATGAAAGAAACTCACATACCTTAGCTTTGGGGAATAGCTTGATGAAGGTTAGAGATGGAGGCTTGAAGCTTGAATGAGAACGTTGAGATCTGGATGAGTTTTGAGACTTGACTTTAGGAGTAAAATATTTGACTAAGTCTTTGAATAAGTATTGTGAAATATTTTAGATGGCATGAGGTGAAACATGGCTAAGTATAGGTATTTTCACATTTGGGAACACTTAGGCCCAAGACACAAAAACCTTGGACCGAACTTGAAATTGGCAAAATTTGTACTAAGGCGTGCTGTTGGCGTGTCGTGCCAGGGGCACGAAAACCTCACTGGAAATAAGTTTTTGTGATTTTTAAACTTTGAAATGGTTGGTCTTAAATCAGGGACTCATTTACCACTCAATTTGATCCCTTGAACAAGAATATAAAGTCCGATTTTTTATATCACCCACAGTTTTGAGATATAAAAAAATTACAATTCTAGGCACTTCTAAAGTACATTTTTGAGCACTTTTTGCGGTCGTTTCACATCCACTGTACAACACATTAAGTGAGGTACTTTATGAACTTACATTTGCTCGAGAGCAGTATCACTCTATATAACTAAACATTTACATTTGGAAGAATAATTCTCAAATGAAAACCTTATTGCATTACTAATACATCGATAAAATATAGAATGGATGTTATTCTATGGTTATATAACTCTCGGGAATGGTTGTACATGTGCAGCGCACATGGAACAAAACTAGTATAACTTATAAGTATGTAAGAGATAAAACATACATCGAGTGAGCTTAATCATGGACAAGGAATATGGCTCAATATGAATAAGAGTCAATGCATAAGAAATAACATGTAGTGAAAATATAGCATGGAATCATAAACTTGTGGAAGTAGACCTTAATCAACATTTAAGATGATATGAACTACTACATGGGATCCAGCATAACCTCCTACATTGGCATAGGGAAACCACTTGTCGGGTGAAACTCCGTCAACTTTGCATGCATCATAATAACATAAATGGCCTACGCGGATCTACTAGTCTAGCTTACAAGGGCTCTTATGATAGCACTTTCCTAGGGACATTGTTATTTAACTTTAATGAGTCATGGCTCAACTAATGAGATAAAACCCATCTCAAGTCCACTCGGTGTTAACTCATCCCACAGAATCTTTTAAATACAACTTAGAATCATAAGTAGCAATCATAGGAGTAGCTCAAACATTAAATAACCACCAAGTGAGAATTGTCCCTTTATATTGGGGACCTTTCTAAAACATCTTTTAGGACAATTGTCAATATGCTTATATTTTTAACAAACTTAACTTTAATACCCTAGTCATATTCATAAATCTTATAAAGCTTTAATTGAAAATTAGGTGGGCTAAGCTTTTTAAATGCAACAATCATAAATCACATAAGAAATTAGGAAGTTTCGCTTTTTAAGGATCATCAAAAATGTCTATCCTTTATCAACATCGAAATCCATCATGGTATCATCATCAATAGTTCAAACATGCATATATACTTAGTAAAATTATTGGAGGATATCATTAGTAGCATTTAATAATATAAATATCATGAAAGCATCATGAGCATGCATATTAACTTAAGGAACTTAAAGAAAAGGTAAAATACTTAAAAAGCAACTTTATGGGTAGAAGGTATCCATAAATCAACTCATATACCTTGGCGAAACTTTGGGAGAAATGAACTTGAAGCATTGAAGAAGAAATCTTAGAACCCTAGCCTTTGCCCTAGCTTGTTCTTGAGAGTCTTTGCCTTAGAGAATATTAGGAATTAAAGGATGAAGGAAAGAGTAGGGTCTTAGGTGTTTAAGGCTAGAATAAGGTCCTTTTTTGATCACAAAATGACGTAGTTCAGGAATAGATTTGACAAAAATAACAAAACTGTCCCTCATTAAACCTATCAAATTCAATCTACAAAATCCCATTTATGGGCGTAAGTCAATCCACGGGCCGTAGGTCTCTCCTGTCAAGTAACACATCTAAAAATCCTGAAAACTGACTTAGCTGGAATCAAAACAACGAACACTTGTTACGGGCCTTATAATCACCTACAGATCATGGTTTAGCTCAAGTCCTTCCACACATAGCCATATTTCTTATCTTCATGGTCTTATTCCATGAGACTCCTTACGGGTTATATCCTATTTTATGGGCTATCTAGGAACACGTAAGTTAGTTTCGACCAAACTTCAAATTTTCTTCATATTTGATAATCTCACTCACGACCCTATCTACGGACCGTAATGCTTTCTATGAGCCATCACTTTTTTTGTGGGTTACCCGAAGTTGGAAACATTTTTCCTTCCTGAAGTCTCATGTTTAAGGGTTAATCTATGGGTCGCAAGTACGCCTACAATCCCATAAGTTGCCTTTGTGAACCAGACTTAAGGTTATTTATCAGGACAACTTTACTACACTCAAGGCTCCTAAATTAGGGGTGGTTACACCTCTACTAATGGTTGGCACTTCTAAGGAATCAAGCATCTACTAACGGGTGATTCTTCATATCCTACGGTGGCACGTAGTTATGGAACAATGGGATTCTACTAGTGCTCTCATACCTCTACTAACATAGAGCTTGTAGATCCATCCCAAGGTCCACTTGGTGTTAAGTAATACTCTCAATGGAATTAAGAAGTCATAAGTCGTAGGTAACATCCATCAAAAAGAAATTATACTAATCCATCTATTATTCATTAAACATAATCATAGAATAACCCTTTTACTTCTTAATCCCTTTGAGTGAGAATTATCCTTTCACGAGAGAGGGTGTATCACACAACATCATGATAAGGGCTTTATAAATTTTTTCAAAACTTTCATATACTTGCATGGCATATAGTGGAACCCTTTGTCATACTTAACATTCTTTATCATAGAAGTTGACTTTATGCTTGGTAGGTTCAGGGGTAGCTCAACAGTGTTAGAAAAAAAGCAAGTGTCTTAAGCCCCCAAATTTGAGGGGCCTCAATTTTTATTTGAGAATAATAAGTTATAGATTCTTGTTAGAAAAAATACTAAGTATTATATATCTATAGTAAAGATTATTTATTTCATACAAAAAGAAAAATTATTAGAATAAGTTTAGTACATCTGGAGTATGATTATATAATTAATTGAAAAAAATTACTGATTAAAATCAATTGTAACTTTTTTAAAAACAATTCTGCATGTCAAAGAGATAAAAGAATAAAATTCGTAAAAGAATATATTAATTTATTTTTTGAAGTTTAAAACCTCCATTCAATTTTTTGCCTTAGGCCACTAATGTGCTTGAGCCGCCCCTAGGTAGGTTAAGACATAAAATTTGTATTGAAAATCATGCATATATAGATTGTCATGCATAAATTCATAGAAGTAATCAAGTTAAAGCCTCTTTCAAGAATTCCACTATAATAGTTTCAAAGCATTAGTCGTAAGAGCATGATATTCATCTTAATACTCATCATAAGTCATAG
The DNA here is from genome assembly GCA_025642045.1 of Solanum sejunctum. Classification (NCBI taxonomy): domain Eukaryota; kingdom Viridiplantae; phylum Streptophyta; class Magnoliopsida; order Solanales; family Solanaceae; genus Solanum; species Solanum sejunctum. The sequence goes on from JAOTQJ010195016.1 coordinate 12,560, forward strand.
CTTGTCATGATATTATGTTAATATATTTCATACAGCTATATCCATTCCACATGAACTCAAATTCATCATAATCCTTAGGTAAAACATGAAACTAAACCAATTAGTTGGAACCATACTCATTTCCATTAAATCCTAGATCATGCTTGTGAGGAATTTTACTCATTCATCATGAAAACATTCAAATAATGACTATGTATGCATAATAGGACTAATGATTATTATACACCGTCAAATTAATGCATGTTGAGTGAGAACCATAAAACCCTAGGAACACATACTTGTAAATACTTAGAGAAAAAGGAATTCTTAGGACTTCATGGGTGAATGGAACCCTACGAATGAATTCCATATGCCTTAGATGAAGATCTATGGAGGAATAACGAACTTTGGAGGGGGGAACCCCTAGCTTTTCTCCAATGGGGGACCTTGAGGGAGTTTGCGACTTGGATTTCGAGAGAATGATTTGTGAATAAGGATGAATGGGATAGTGTTAGGACAATATAAGCATATTAGAAGTCAAAACGACATTGCATTGGGTTTAAGATGCAAGGAAATGATAAAAACACCCTTCGTTAAACTGGCGAGACCAAACCATAAAGGCCTTTTATGGTCCCTAAAAGAAAGATATGACTCCTACTTTGGGTCTGGTAGACACGAGGTCATATTTTCCCCTTCTCTGATCCTTATTCTACAGATACATTCTACAATATGTAGTTTAAACTACAACCACTACTTTCATTCATAGTCTAAGATCCAGAACCCATTGTCTCAGGCCCCAAAACCATGTTCACCACTTACGATTCGTAAAATGGACCATGAGCCATAAACACCTCCCCTAGTGCCCTCCCAACACTTAGTAAGTTTTCAACTTCTAGGACCTTATTTACAACCCTATTCATGAGTCGACAAGCATACTGCAATCTGTAACCTTTTTCGTGCTTCAACTGCTTGACTAGAATTTTTCCAAGTCAAAACCCCAATCCACAAAGCTTTTGTAGAGTTTATGAACTGAATCACGACCCATGAATTGGGCTCATGATTTCAATCCAGTAATATAAACTTCCAACCTTTGCCTTGGTCTCAGCTTCAAAATTCTAGAATGTTACAAGTTCGGTCAATTTTATGGCTTGACTTTGTACTATCCTTGGTAAACTTGGGGTAAGTTTTTTCGTTGTTTCTTTTATCATGTGTTAATGTTACTGTGGTTTCTTGTTACCCCAAGTTCACTGTGATTTCTAGTTACCCCAACTTGGGGTAAGTACTATCATTGTGCAAATGTTACTGTGATTTCTTTTCTTGTGTGGATTGATATTTGTCATGGGTCCAAATATATACTTGCAAACGTTGTGGCTGGGTAAATACTTCAAAGCTTGAATCTGAATAAGTTGACTATTATCCTGATTCTCGAAGTAGTATGATTGGGTAGAAAATAAAAAGTAGAAAAGCAAAAATCTTTAAAATATGTTTGTGAGTTCCGTGTGAGTTATAAAAGCAAAAATATTTAAAATATGTTTGTGAGTTCCGTGTGAGTTATAACTGAATGCTCACTCTTATAATCTGTGCTTTATTTCCCCTTCCAATTCTCTGGAAATGCTCTCTGTATTTTTATCCAACTCTATTCATACCTCTAAGAGTTTATGTCTCATCCTTTTTATCTTCTCAATCTATGCTTCAACTCCAATACTACAACGTATGTAGAAGTTGCAACTGTATAGTACCTATCCTCAAAATATAGTCAGTTAAATTCTGCATTGTCTTTAAGTTGTAGTAGAGATCTACTTACTACTCGCAATGTTTTAATTTGTTATAAATTTTTTAAAAATAAACAACTTGTAGTCTTAAACTAATGAAATTAATAATGTATCAAAATATTTTTTAATCTTGTTGACTTAAAAATGTCATGTGAGATATTAAAATTAAAGTTTTGGAAACTGATAATTAAACAAAAGCACTATTAGGTGCTAATTGAGAAAAATCTGTTTGAAAAAATTATCTTCAGTAAAGCTAGACATATATGTGTTGTTTTTTAAAGTGCTCTTCTGTATTTCTAAATTCATTCAAGCATATGCCTCAATGAGAGAAAGGAGATATACCATCAAATAGTCATTGAACAAAATCATTAATATAACTATTGTAAACGGCTATAGTACTATTTGAGAAGTATATAGCTTAACGAGCGAATGAGGATACAATATCATGTTGAAATCATTATGCAAGAAAACAGACATCTATAATGGATATAAAGAACAATGTCAAATTTATAGTAGTTATGTTACTTGATTTCAATATTTCATCATCTAGAAATGTAGGAATTAACCACTGAAGACATTTGAATGCGTCTCTGAACTATTAATGACCCAACTTCCAGATATGGTTCTCATGCAAAGTTAAGATGCATCAAGTGTTTTATAGTCCCAATAATGAAGCATTTGTATATTGCTAATTTTTATGGGCATTTTTCATATTTCTCATTTATAACTCCTCTCTTTTCTCTCCAGTCTCTGAATCATTCACACTTCACAGTCAGTTCCTTTTTTCTCCTAATTATCAGCCCTTTTGTTTTTTCTTTTTTTTTATTTTTTTGTGAATGAACCCAATTGCTTTCGCTGTGTTCCATTCCTTATCTACTCTTGAGTTGGTCCTGCAACCCATTATCCCTTTTATCTTAAGAACTTTGTTATGGTTGCTTCTCCATTTTGCTATGAATTTAATAAAAAGTATTTTTAGGATTCTTAAATATCACAATCTAGAATCACAGAAGTTGATCCTTAGATCTAGAAAAAGTTCAATCAAATGGAAAAATCAACAACCTCCTCGCTACATCTTATTTCTGCTAAACAATATTACTCCAATATTTTCACATTAAAAAAAAATGAAAAGACTGATATAAACACAAACTTACTTTTGATCGGACTTTGTCTCTAGAGTAGTTGTATTTTTTTTTTACTAGCAGGTAAATGTTCTTACTTTGAGATAGATTGTAATTAACAAAATTGAGTTATTTTATCCATTCTGAAGTCATTTGTGGCATTTCAGTTGATTGAAAGTCGATAAAGAAGATAAAAAAAGGAACTCTTGAATGTGCTACGAATTGCAAATTTGTTATGACACGATGACATTGGGATTACTGTCATTAACTCGTGAAACTTATCATGCCTAATCTAGAAATTCAAAATTAGATAAAGCAACATCTTTCATATATACATTGTTATTTATTTTTTTACTGATATGTTGAGGTGCTAGTTTGAGTTATCAACAGTCCCATAATGCTTAGATGTATCTAATATTATTATTGTAGATTTTATTAGCCGTAGTTGCCACAAGGTTACAAACTCTCATTATGAGACATTTTATGGGATTCACTGATTATGTTTCATTGTAATATTTTTAAAACTGGAATTATGCTCTAGATTGTCACAAAACTAACCAGGGCAAATGATAAATGTTGGACCCATTGCTACCCTATCTAGTATCAATAGAAAGTATAAGATTTTTTTCTTTAGATTTAATTTTAAGATTTACTTTAAATTTGTATTGTTAGTGTTGAAGATTGGAATTATAAATTCATATCTTGTATGCGCAATATTGAGTTTGGAGAACGTTATATTCTAACTTCAAATGATTAACCAAAGGGTTTTTACATTTTTAATTTTCATTTTACATTTCAAACAAATAGCCTTAAAATATATAAACAGTAAAAAATATATATACACAAAATTTGCAACCATTATCATAAGATACACATGTAGAGACTCATAAAAGTACGATGTCAATGACACTCCAATTTCATTCCTGTGAGGATGACAAAAGGAAGCAGATTTTCTCTTATGTTAAGTAGAGTATTAATTTAAAAGAAATTATTTCCAAAGAAAATCAATTGAACAACATTGATCAATTCTTTTAGCATCATAGCTGAAGACGTTATTAAAAAGTAAGACAAGTGGCAAGACACCTAAACAAGGGATAGATAAGACATAGAACAATGCACTTTAACACCTGAGATTTATCAATAACGAGATTTACATCTTCCAACATCTATGTCTTTTATAGTATTTTAAAAGCATGAACTTCAAAAACTCCTAAATTACATAATTGGCAATCACACAATCATGTTGATTGGTACTAACTTTACTAAGGAAAAATTGCAAGAAAATTCACTTTAAGACTATTTATTATACTTTAGGGCATGATCTTTTTTATTTACAAACTTAATTTTTTATTTACTTATGTATACATGTCAACTAACATTTTTTTTTCTCTTTCTATTTTTGTTTCTACATATTTTTAGTGTTGGGATTTGTAATTAAGTTTGAAGAATTTATGCTTCCAATACACTCTTTTTTTCTGATTGATTACTTTTTGAAAGTAACCCATGTGAAGATACCTACACTTTGTCTTTTCATT
>JAOTQJ010195045.1:0-20887 GCA_025642045.1 Solanum sejunctum
GCTATTGCTTGTTCGTTGTTTGCAGGTGAGGCTAGTTAGTAAAACAGAGGAAACTTTGTCGAAATTTTGAAAAATTCCTTAGCTATTGTGAATAAAGATTCGGTTCAATGTATGTCTGGGTGCCCAACCGACACTAATCACGGCCCTGGGGTTGGGTCATGACAATTTTTCTCTAATTATCATCTCAACGACTAATTATCTATTTTTACTTGACAATTTAACAATTGTTTCGTAATCGTTACTTAAAAGTTTCTAATTAATATTTTAACAACTTACAATTTACTAGACTTGGCTAGCTTAAATTTGAGAAAATAAATAAAACTAAAGTTAACATTTAATATAAAAAGTTTATATCTTTAATTTTTATTAATTACAAAAATTAATTTCTTCAAATTCCTATTTAATTTTTTAAACCCGCAACCCGTCCCCTATATTAATTTTAAAAATAGCAACTTCAACCTGTCCCACATTCGCATAGCTCTAAACCCGCCTCGTACCCACCCCAGACCTGCATAGAGTGCATAAATTTTGTCGAAGAGAGAGTTCTTATAGGTTAAAAGGAGGTGTACTTCTAGTGGAGCTTGAGACTTAACTCTTGTCCAGAGCTTGTTGAGTTAAATTGTTGTGATAAGGCTATGATATCCTAGAGGGGAAAAGTCAATAAGTATACTGCTGGACCAGTGGAATTATTTGTTGTAGTTGGCTTGAATCTTCTTAATGAGAGCGATATATCCGCTCCTTAGCCTAAATATTTTGTTCTTCATTAATACCAGTGCAAAGAAAATTTGGAAAACATAGCAAAGTATGTATGATACTGAAGAAGCTGAAGCAAAAAAAAATATGCTCCTAGAGGATTCTTTCATTTTCAAGTGGTGGACAACAAATCAGTGGTAGATCAAGCTCAAGACTTTATCATGATTGTTGGAGAGATTAGATTTGGAGAGGTCAAAATTGGGGATAATCATATTGTTTGCAGTATAGTTAATAAACTTCCACCTTCTTGGAAAGAATTTCAAAAAATTATGCGCCACAAGCTAAAGAAGTCCTCTCTTTAGATGTTGATAATGAAAATCTACATGGAGGAGGAGGCAAGGGGCCAAGATGCACTTTTACAATTAAAAGAGAGCAACACTACATCAAAGGTAAATTTAGTTACATTTCGAATAACACTACTCCTGAATCTAACAGAAATACCTCTATAAAGCCTAAGAAGAAAACTTTTAAAATCAAAAGAAAGATAGACCTCCCAAGAAAAATAATGGTGAAAATAATCAAACACAAAATGAATAAGTTCAAGATAAAGGACCGTGTTTTATCTGTGACAAGAGTGTCATATTGCTCGATTTTGTAAATTTTAAAAAGTGGTCCTACACCTCAAGCAAATATTATTAAAGAGCCTTTTATGGTGTCAATTATAGACATATTTATGGTTAAAAATGTTAATGGATGGTGGGCTAATTCTGGTGCAAATTGTTATGTCTATTATGACAAAGATTGGCTTAAAAAAAATATACTCCTTTTGAGGAGCCCAAAACTATCAGGCTTAGTGATTCTCATACTACTCAAGTGCTAAGAATAGGAGATGTCAAATTGCGTTTTACCTCTAGAAGAGTACTAACTTTGGAAGATGTACTTTATACCTTCTATTAGAAAAAATTGATGTCTAGTTTTCTTTTTAATAAAGCAAGCTTCAAACAAATTATTGAATTTGATCAATATATAATTGTGAAAAGGGGTATTTTTGTGGGAAAGAGGTATGCTTGTGATGGGATGTTTAAACTGAATGTTGAATGAAATAAAGTTTCTACTTTTCTTTATATGCTTTTTTCTACTAATATCTGGCTTGCTTGTTTGTGTCATATAAATAATTGATATGTTGGAATCATGAGTAGTTTAGGATTATCCCAATGGTTAAAAAGGATTTTGAAAAGTGTGAAGTTGGTAGTAAAGTCAAGATCACTAAAAAGTCTCATTTTCAAGTTGATAGAAAAAATAAAAGTGATGATTTTGATTATTTTATAGTTTATCTCCATGAGGTTAAAAATCAGTTTGGAAGAAAAATAAAAAGAATTAGAAGTGATAGAGGACATGAATATGAGTCAAATGAGTTTAATTATTTTATTAGATAATTGAAAATAATTCATGAATTTACTCTTATTCATTCTCCAGCATCTAATGGTGTACTAGAAAGAAAAAATAGAACTTTGGTTGAATTGACTAATGTCATGCATATTGAGTTAAGTGCAACTTTAAATTTTTGAGGTGAAGCTATTTTGACTTCTTGATATATGTTGAATTATGTGCCTCATAAAAAGTCTAAACTAACTACTTTTGAGTTGTGGAAAGGTCACAAGCCAAATTGCGGATATCTTAGAGTTTGAGGTTGTTTGGCCTTTGTAAGGCTAATGGATCCCAAGATGACAAAGTTGAGTAAAAGCGTTACTAGTTGTGGTTTTCTTGGTTATACTTTACATAGTACAACCTATAGAATTTTTTAATCTTGAAGTCAATATTGTTATTGAATCAGGTGATACTATTTTTCATGAAAATAAGTTTGTTTTTATTATAAAAATTGTGGAGGTCAAAGGAATGAACAAAATATTTTGTCACTACCTAGTTTTTCTTCTACTACTTTGAAAAATAGAAGAATTGATGATTTTGAGTTAAGAAGAAGTAAAAGAGATAGAGTAGAAAAAGATTGTGTTACTGACTTTTATGTTTTTAATGTTGGATATGACTATCTAACTTTAAAAGAAGCATTATCTTCATATGATGCAATTTTCTGGAAAGAAACTGTAAATGATGAAGTGGAATCACTAATTTTTAATAAAACTTAGAAGTTAGTTAATTTACCACCGGGTTATAAGATAATTGGTTGCAAATGGTTCATACAAAAAAAAGTTAAAATCAGATGGATATATTGATAAATATAAGGCTAGACTAGTTGCAAAAGGATTTAAGCAACTTGAAGGCCTAAAATTTTTGACACTTTTTATCTGGTAACTAGAATTAAATCCATTAGATTTTTAATTGATATGACTATAATTTTTTATTTGTAAATTTATCAAATGGATGTAAAAACTGCTTTTTTAAATGAAGACCTAAATGAAGAGATTTATATGAAAAAAATCGAGGGTTTTGTTGAAGCAGGTCAAGAAAGCAAAGTGTGTAAACTGACTAATCCCTATATGGCTTGAAACAAGCACCAAAGTATTGGCATGAAAATTTTGATTCCTGCATGATTGAAAATGGGTTTAAAAAATGAGTGTAATAACTGCATATGTCATAAGTCTTGGAATAATTTACATTTTATTATTTGCCTATATGTTGATGATTTATTGATCTTTTTCTCTAATATGAATGTTATTCATGAAGCAAAAATATTCTTAGAAGCCATTTTGATATGAAAGATCTTGGTGAGGTAAATTTTACTCTTGAAATAAATATAGTAGAAATGTGATGGAATTTTCCTTTACCAGTAACACTATGTTGAGAAAATTTTTAAAAATTATAACTTTCTTGATTGCAAGCATGTTTTAACTCCTTTTGATTCAGATGTTCACTTGTTTTATGCACAAAGTGAAAATGATGTGATAAATCAAAAGGAATATTCTAGTTTAATTGAAAGTTTAAGATATGTGAATGATTGCACTAGGCCTGATATTGCGTATATGGTAGGAGTACTTAGCAGGTTTATAAGTAAGCCAGGTAATGAACATTGGCATGCTATAATGAAAGTTATGAGATATTTAACTAGGACAAAAACTTATAGTTTGTTCTATATAAAAATATCTTGTTGTACTTGAGGACTTTTCTGATGCAGATTAGAACACTTTATCAAGTAATTCCTATTATACCACTAGTTATATTTTTACTTTGGGTGGTGATGTTATTTGTTGAAAATCTAAAAAGCAAACATTATTACTAACTCTACCATGGAGGCTGAACTAATTGCTTTAGCTTCAGCTAGTAAGGAAGGGAATTGGTTGAGAGATTTATTATTTCAAATTCCTTATTTTAAAAAACTATTTCCTTCTATTTTGATTCACTACGATAGCACTGCTGCAATTGGTAGAGTTCAAAATCATTATTACAGTGATAAATCAAGACATATAAGGAGGAAACACAGTAATGTAATATCATATTTGACAATTGGTACCATTAATATTGATTATGTCAAATCTTATGATAATCTTGTAGATCCTCTTACTAAGGCCTTAACAAGAGAAACGTTCTGGAGGAAATTGAGGGGGATATGATTGAAGCCTATAAATTCCTGAGTCATATATGAGAAAACCGAACCTTGGGGACTAGAGATCTTATAACCAGCTTCAATGGAAAAATGAATTATATGATAACTTGTTGTGAAAAATGCACCATTTTCTATTTCCTCCCTATGTTGTGAGTGTATTATTTCCTGTAGTGAATTGTGGAGGTTGAGTTTACAAACTCTTAATAAAAATTTGTAACCCATCTGAGTGGATACTAATGTGACACCCTATAACTCTACCCTCATATGTACACATTTTTCAAGCCTCATCCCTATATGTTGGAGGTGTATTAGAGTCATATGAGACCTCTAGTACTTAGACGAGTTCAAGACTTTTCTATAAATTGAGTTTTCAGTATTGGATTATGCAAGGGTCAACTTTAAACGACCATACCTCTTAGCACACAAAGAACTAGAGGTCCCATAAAATACCAAATGAAATCACTTTTGAGTTACTTTTCCAACTCACTTAGTTCCACCTCATTTAGAGCTCGGAGTCAAAAAGTTATGATCATTTTACTAGAGACTACTAGTGCAGAGTTGCACTACGAGACCTCTCTTACGAGTAGTAAGTTGGGGTATGGATTGTAGTTCAGACTCACAGCAATTCCCAGAAGCTCTGGAATTGAGCAAAAGGGTTGTGAAAGGGGTCCTACGGGTCTTAGTACTGTGTACAGGTCGTAATGGGCTTTTGACAACTTTTAAGAAGGGTTATTTTGGTCCTTTTTCCACCCTTTCTAAGCCTAAGACCAAGGTTTTACACTCAAATCAGCCCTAAAATATCTCAGATAGCCTCTTTTATGTTGAAATATTCTCTCTAATATATAGAAGAAAAATTCAAGAGAAGAGGGGCTAGAGTTTGAAGGAGAACTTGAGAAAATTCCAATTTCTTCCAAGATACTTCAAGATTCTACACTCCCAGGTATGTAAGGCTTATTAAAGTGTGGATTCCTTTTTTCACATTCACTTTTCCATTATCTTGAGTCAAGATTTGAGGAGAGTTGAGATTTTTGAGAAATTTCTTCTATTGTAATACTATATCCATCTATTCATCATGAGATCTTACTTTATATCACATTACATGAGATAATTGCTATGTTTTCATGAGCATGAATGTGAGATGTATACATGTATTTTCATTCTTGATGTTATGAACCCTAATTTACATATTTCCATGGAATTGTATGCATAAATTGAGCATATTGAGTTGGGTAAATTAAGCATATTGAATTGAGTGGAATGATGCACATTGAATTGAGTAACTTGAGCATACATGAGCAAGAAGATTATGTTGCATTGAGTCACATGCATTATGATATATGATGTCTTGATTGTATTGCATGATGAGTTGATTAAATGAGTCTAAATGACCATTTGAGTCTAAGCCGAGTTAATAATTTGAATTGATTGATTGAATTATTGAGTTAATTTATGAGTTGATGGTGAGATGATGATGAGTTGATTTATGACGAAGATAATGAGTTGATGATGAGTTAATTAATGAGTTGAGCATGTTTTAGTCTGGGGTGAAGTATCAAGCACTGAGCGGGAAGTGAGTATACTTCTACTTTAACCCACAGAACTATGTTGCCAGCCTAGGATAGTCATTACAACTAGTCTAATGGCTCCTGCACCATAAGTGGACACTTATTATGGATCCAATAGAGAGTTGATCGCCCTTTTCCGTGGCAAGTTATGGGCGTTGTGGCAACGATTCTAATTCCTTGTGCATCATCTAACTTAAGGTGGTGGGATGATGATATCGGTTAAGAGAAACTCCTAAGAAACATAGATTGAGCATGAGATTTCAAAATAAGCATATTATACTAAGGTTATTTTAAAAGCATAGTTTACTCTAAACTTGCATAAAATGAATTGAGCATAAGCATTGAGTTGAATGACTGAGTCGAGCTTTATTTCTCCTTAAGCTATTTTACATACCAATATATTCCATGTACTGACGTCCATTTTTGGCCAGCATCATTTTTTGATGCAGATACAGCAAATAGAGGGATTCAACATGTACATTATTGAGGTTAAGATCAGTATATCCCTCAAGCTTAATGATCCATCTTAGTATCCAGGAGGAGCTCTTGTATCTTTCATTATTATTGAGTACTTTTCTTTCTTTGATTGCGGTACCCATAGACTGTCATGGCACATTTCTACATGGATAAGTAGAGGCTTCATGAACATTTGAGTGGAGGTTTTGGATGAGTCTCTATATCTAAACTACTTTCATTAATACTATGATACAGTGGAGTCATTTCTAAATGTATATATGCTCATATTTGATGCTTATTCATTGAGTTATTTTTTCGCTGTTGAGTTTGATGTGAAGGTGAGACCACATGGTTCTCTCGGGGCCTAGTGATAGTCTTTTAGTGCCGACCATGGTAAGGGTACCCTCTCAGGCTTGACAAACTTGGTATCAGAGCACAGAGTTCAGGAGTCCTAGGGAGTCTATGAAGTTGTGTCTAGTAGAGCCTTGTGTGTGTGTTGTGCAGCACACTTCATAAATAGGAAAGTATAGGACATTAGGAACTATTGCCCTTTCTTGTGATCTGAGTTTGTGCGATAGAGTTGAAAACTCTATAAATTTCTTTTTTGACTCATGTTTTACGTGATTACAGATTATGCCTCTAAGATGTGCAGTAACCCAGAGGAATGCCTCAGCTAGCACTGCCGAGAACCCTACTTCGTAGGTTCCTCCTCAAATAGAAATGAGGGGTCAAGGTCGATCGCCCAGGACTGCTGGTGTTCTTGTGACACCTACTGCTCCACCTGCTCTGACTTCAAAGGACGAATTTTGAGGAACCATAGCCATTCTTACCCAGTTAACAGCTACTCAGAGTGGGAATCGGGATTCACTAGCCCCTAGCTCTAGTTCTCATGATCCCACAATTGCTTCTAGATTGAGAGATTTTCTGAGGATGAACCCAACAATCTATATTGGGTCTAATGTTGAGGAGGATCTGCAGAATTTCATTGATGAGATGTGAAAGGTGTTGAAAACTATGCATGCCACTGAGATAGAAGGAGTGAAGCTTGCTGCCTACCAACTCAAAGATGTGGCCAATGTTTGGTTCAACTAGTGGGAGGAAAGTTGAGGTGAGGATGCTGAGCCTACTACTTAGGATGAGTTCGAGAGTGCCTTTCTTGATCACTTCTTTCCTCAAGCGTTGAGAGAGGCAAAGGTTAAAGAGTTTGTAAATATGAAACAGGAAGGGATTACAGTCAACGAGTATAGTCTAAAGTTTATCCAGGTATCCAAGTATGCACCAGAGATAGTTCCAAATATGTGGTCAAAGATAAGGAAATCTTTATCTGGGTTAGGTAAACATGTGAACAGGGAGTGCAAGGCGGCATTATTAATCCCGAGTATGGACATTTCCAAGATGATGGTCTATGCCTAACAGATTGAGAAGGATAAAAAGAAAGATAGAGAGAAGCATCTAAGTAAGCAGACCAGATCAGTAGGCTTGAGTTTAGTCAGAGTAAGCAGAATAAGGGAGACAAGTCTTATTTCCAGAAGAGATCTTCTAGATATGCACCATCTTCATCTAGTGCACCAACTCCTTTCCATAAGAGGTCCCAAGGTTAACCAAGTTTTAGGTACAGGGTACATAGTCTCAAGCAAGTACGACTCTTGTCTCTAAAGGAAAGCCATCTTATGGGAAGTGTGGTAGGATGCATTTGGGAGAGTGTAGAGATGAACGAAATGCTTTCTACAACTATAGCCACCCAGGTCACTTTCAGAGGGATTGTCCAATGTAGGGCAATAAGATCCAGACTTCTACCATAGCACCACCAGTGAGAGGTAATCAGAGAGGTGCTCCACCAAGGGCATGATGGGATAAACTGTTTGTATGCTATGGGGAACCAAAATGACCAGGAGATGGCACTCGATGTCATGACGGGTATGCTTCAAGTCTTTACCTTTCCATGCTATGCTTTATTTCATTTGAGTGCAACTTGCTCTTTCGTGACACCATATGTGGCAAGTAGATTTAAGATTTCTCCTAAGTGTTTGCTTAAGCCATTTTCTGTTTCTACTCCTGTTGGTAAGTTCATTCAAGTTAGAGGAGCAATAGAGATTGTGTGATGTCCATCTATCATAGATATACTCTTGTTGATTTGATTGAGTTGGAGATGGTTGATTTTGATGTGATCCTTAGTATGTATTGGCTTCATGCCTGCTATGCCTTTGTTGATTACCAAACTCGAACTATCAAATTCTAGCTTCTGAATAAGCCTGTAATTAAGTGGAGAAGAGATTCTGTTGCGCCAAAAGGTAAGTTTTTTTCTTACCCAAGGCCCAAAAATTGATCTGTAATGGATGTATCTATCACCTCCTACGAATCAAGTCTGATGATGTTGAGTCCCCTTCCCTTGAGTCTGCTCCAATTGTATATGAGTTTCCTGATGTGTTCCTTGAGGATCTGCCTAGTGTCCCTCCTGAATAAGAGATCGACTTTGGGATTGATGTTCTTCCTAACACCCAGCCTATCTCTGTTCCACCATATAGAATGGCCCCTGCAGAGTTGAAAGAGCGACTGAGGGATATGTTAGAGAAAGGATTTATATGACTAAGTATCTCTCCATGGGGTCCTCCGGTCCTATTCGTCCAAAAGAAGATGGTTCTTTAAGGATATGTATTAACAACCGGTAGTTGAATAAGGTGACTATTAAGAATAAGTATCCCCTTCTGAGGATTGATGAATTGTACTACCAGCTTTTGGGTGCCACTATTTTCTCTAAGATAGACCTCAGATCAGGCTATTCATCAGTTGAAAGTGAGAGAATATGATATCCTGAAAATGGCTTTTCGAACATGGTATGATCACTTTGAGTTCTTAGTGATGTCTTTTAGGTTGACGAATGCACCCGTAACTTTTATGGATTTGATGAATAGAGTATTTCAACAATATCTCAACATATTCATGATTGTTTTTATTAATGACATTTTGGTGTACTATAGAAATTAGGAGGAGCATGTCAGTCACCTTAGGATCGCTTTGCAGACACTCCAAGAAAATGAGTTATATGGAAAGTTCTCTAAGTGTGAATTTTGTCTCAAATCTGTGGCCTTCTTAGGCCATATGGTTTCTAGGGATGGAATCCGAGTGAATGCTCAAAAGATTGAGGCGATCATGATTGGCCAAGAATAATCTCACCGATAGAGATAAGAAGTTTTCTGTGTTTAGCTGGCTACTATTGGAGATTTGTTGAGGGATTGTGTTCCATATCAAAACTGTTGACCAAATTGACTTAGAAGAAGGTGAAGTTTCAATGGTATAACTTCATAACCCAAGCCTAGGTCCTAGACGTGATCGGTGAATGGAGAATCCGAAGGAACCTTAAACAAGCCTCATAGCATATCATTACACATCTTTGGATGTGAAACCTATTAAAACGACAATAAGAGATAAGCATAAACAAGGAAATTGAGGCTAAGGATAGACTTCCATATTATAACATCAAGAAACAATAGCGCCAAGGCTAATAGCATAGATACATAACATATCCAATAACACCACTACTACATAGATAATAGAGGGGGCCACGACAAACAATTGGGCTCACCCTTATAGTCAATACATAAATAAAATAAAGGTAGTCTTAATTACATAACAAGAGATCATAAGAAACATCCCCGAAATAGAGGACTCACCAACAAGCTTGAGAGATAATCATACTAGCCACATCGAGGAAGAGGATGATCAAGCAGTGTACCAGTTCCTATATGGTGACATCATGTAGCCATAAATTATATATTAGTATGTTTGAATATAATAAGTATGTAGGATGCAATGCAACAAGTGATAGCAACATAACCGAAATGCATAAACATAGGCAATGAGTACATATAGCAATATGACATGCATGGAAGATGCTCATAGTAAATCATACTTATATGGATCATGAAGTAAGTGTAAGGAGTTAACATTCTTAGTGCAATCTAAGACCTACCACCCCCTTAGATAGGCGCATCAGGTACAAACCCCTTTATAAGGTTGATGGAGTACAAGCCCCCCAATAAGGTTGATGGGTACAAACCCCCAACAAGGTTGATGGGTAAAACCCACCAATAAGGTTACCCGAGCCTAGTACCCCACGAGCTAGGCGATCATGGCACCAACCCCTCAACAAGGTTACCCAGGCGTACAACCTCCCGAGCTAGGCTTGGTTATCCCAAATATTATAGAGATAATATCATATATATATATATATATATATACATACACACACACACTCTTCTTTCATCATCATATACATACATTCCATTTCATCATTATTTCATCATCATATAGCCATTAAACTCATAAGACATGCACAGGACCTTCAATTCCTCAAGAAATCACAATTCCACCTCTGGTCTACGATGTGGACTTGTTACAAAGGCAAGACTTACAAAGGTTCACGATAGTTGTGCATCATGGTACCGACGCTGATTGATTTGACCCCCTAATCAAGAATATGAAGTCGTATTTTTGATATCGCACATGAATTTTGATATATATGAAAATTACAATTCTGGACACTTTCGAGGCACATTTTTGGGTACTTTTTAGGGTCGTTACATTATCTCGCTCTTGGGAGTATTTGTCCCCTAATTTAAAAGAGATGTATATGAGAGATGTAAATATGACAAGTTTTAGCCCACATAAGGATGCAACAATGCACTAAAACATCATTTCCAAGATTTCAACATAAGAGTAAAATCATCATGAACTTGTTAATTTCAACATAGATGTATGCATATGTCATGGGCTGAACTTAGACTTGAAATCGGATATAGGACTTGAGTGATACCTTAGCTTGAGTGGAGTGGAAAAGATAAGGATATCGCTTTTGCATGTCCGCTTCGGCCTCCCATGTAGTACTTTTGACTTGTTGATTCCTCCAAAGGACCTTAACAGAAGCCACATCCTTGTTTCTCAATCTCTTCACCTGCCTACACAAAATCTGAATTGGAACCTCTTCATAAGTCAAGTTGTCTCCAACTACACCCACAACATCAAGAGGCACAATAGCATTGGGATTACTCACACATTTTCTCAACATAAACACATGAAACACCGGATGAACCAAATCTATTTCTCTAGGCAATTCCAACTCATAAGCTACCTTGCCAACCCTTCTCATAACCCTAAAAGGACCCATATATCTTGGGATCAACTTTCCCTTCTTACTGAAATGGACTACGCCCTTCATGGGTTAAACCTTCAAATAGACCCAATCATCAACTTTGAATTCAAGCTCCCTTCTTCTCACATCGGCATAAGACTTTTGATGACTTTGGGTTGTCTTTAACCCTTATCTAATCATCCTAACCTTCTTAAGTCTCCATAACTAGATATTATCCTAAGAAGTCCACCTAACCAACCTCAAACCACCCAATCAGTGATCTATAATGTCTACCATAAAGAGCCTCAAACGGAGCCATACAAATGCTAGAACGATAGCTATTGTTGTAGGAAAACTCAATCAATGGGAGATAATCATACCAACTATCTTTAAGCTCCAATACATAAGCTCCATGCATATCTTCAAGGGTTTGGATGATCCTTTTGGCTTGGCTATTCGTCTGAGGGTGCAAGGCCGTAGAAAGCTTAACTCTAGTACCAAGACCCCTTTAGAAGGACCTCCAAAACTATGAAGTAAATTGGGCTCCATGACCCAATATGATGGACAAAAGAACACAATGCAACCTTACCAAGTCATGGATGTACAACCTTGCATACTCTTCAGCCCCATATGCGGTCTTAACTGGAAGAAAGTGAGCCAATTTTATCATCCTATCAACCACAACCCAAATGGAATCAAAATCCTTCCTAATCTTGGGCAACCCAACCATAAAATCCATATTAATCACCTCCCACTTCCAAATAGGAACCTATATGTCTTGGGTTAGGCCACCCAACATTTGATGTTCGGCTTTGACTTATTGACAACTATGGCAATTAGACATAAATTTTGCGATATCTTTCTTGATGCCTCCCCACTAATACACATCTCTCAAATCCCTATACATTTTAATAGAATCGGGGTGAATAGAATAAGATGAATTATGGGCCTCATCAAGGATCTTCTCTATCAAGCCATCAACACAAGGTACACACGACCTACCTTGGTACCTAAGGACACCATCTCCCCCTTGGGCGAAAACCTCCCCCTTTCCCTCTTTCACCAAGGCGTCCAACTCTAACAAGGATGGATCAAGATCTTGCCTTGCTACTATCTCATCAACCAAGAAAGACTTAGAACCATCCACAACAACATCACCATCACCAACCTCCTTCAATCTGACCCCTAATTTAGCCAACTAATGCACTTCCCTAGCCATCTCCTTGTCACCACCTCAATATGAGCTAGGCTACTCATGGACACCCTACTCAAAGCATTTACCATCATATTAGCCTTACCTGGACGATAATGCATACTCATATCATAGTCCTTAAGAAGTTCTAAACATCTCTTTTGCCTCAAGTTAAGATCTTTTTAAGTGAAGACATATTGGAGGTTCTTATGATCGGTGAACACATAAACATGCACCCCATAGAAGTAATGACACCAAATCTTCAATGTAAATACCACGACAGATAGTTTAAGATCATGGGTAGGGTAGTTCTTTTCATGCACCTTGAGTTTCCTATAAGCATAGGCTATGACCTTATTATTTTGCATTAGAACACAACCCAACCCAACTCTAGAAGCATCACAATATACAAGAAATCCTTTAGACCATCCCATAGTGACAATATAGGAGCGGACACAAGCTTATCTTTCAAGGTTTGGAAGCTCCTCTCAATCATCGGTCCACATAAGCTTCTCTTTCTTTTCAGTCAATTTTGTCAGGGGGGAAGCAATAGAAGAGAACTCAATTCATGAATCTCTGATAGTAACCCACTAAGCCCAAGAAACCCCTAATATTTGATGGGGTCAATGGTCTAGGCAAATTTCTAATCACATAGATCTTCTTAGGATCAACCTTATACCATCCTCTAACACCAAATGCCCTAAGAAGGTAACCTCCTTCAACCAAAATTCACATTTTCATATTTAGCATATAGCCTTTCCTCCCTCAATCTTTGCAACACAACCTTCAAATGAGCCCTATGCTCCTCCTCTCCATGAGAATAGATCATAATATCATCAATGAATAGCACAATAAATGAATCAAGGTATGGTTTGAAGACCCTATCATAAGGTCCATGAAGACGGCTGGTGCATTGGTCAACTGAAAGACATCACAACAAACTTATAATGCCCATATTTAGTCCAAAAGGCCATCTTGGGAATATCACCCTCCCTCACCTTTACTTGATGATACTCGAACTGAAGATCAATCTTGGAGAAATAGCTAGCCTATTGCAATTGGTCAAACAAATCATCAATCCTTGGAAGAGGATACCTATTCTTGATGATAACCCTATTGAGTTGCCGGTAGTCAATACACATCCTAAGTGATCCATCCTTCTTTTTAACAAACAACACTAGTACACCCCAATGTTATTGGATAGGGCTAATGAACCCCTTCTCCAATAAGTCCGTTAACTGTTCCTTCAACTCCTTCAACTCCATTGAGGCCATACGGTAAAAGGGAATAGAAATGGTTTGAGTATCAGCAAGGATATCTATACAAAAATATATTTCCCTTTAGGGAGTAACACCGGCAAGGTCATTTGGGAAGACATCAAGAAACTTATTAACAACTGGAACTAACTATATGGGAAGGACTTTGGACTCTACATCACTAACTCTCACAAGATCATAAAGAAACCCCTTAAAGATCAACTTACGTGCTTTAATACATGAGATGAACCTACCCTTGACCACTACATCATGACTTTTCCACTCAAGAATGGGTTCATTTGGGAATTTGAATTTGACCCAATGGGTTCTACAATCAATAGAAGCATAGTATGCATGCAACCAATCCATCCCAAGAATGATATCAAAATGAACCATGTCTAACTCAACAGGATCACAAGGCAACGTTTTATGCAAGATTCAAATATGACAACTTCTATAGACTTTTCTAGCAATAATAGATGCACCAATGGGAGTAGAAACCTCATGTGACTCATATAATAATTAGGGCTCAATATGAAACTTTTTGGCAACAAAGGGGATAACAAAAGAAAGTGTGGCACCTGGATCAATCAATACATACACATCAAAGTCAAGTAACAACATCGAGGACCTCATCAATCCCTTGCCTCTCATGCAAAGCATAAAATTGATTATGCCTTGGGGCACCATCTTGTCGGACATCTATGCCCAAAGGAACCACATTAGAACCTTGAGGACAAGCCCCCTTACCCTTGTTGCGATTTCTAAGGCAATCTATTGCCTTATGTCCAAATTCCCTGCAACCATAGTAAGCACCGGTATCCCTCAAGCATGGGCCACTATAACCCTTACCATACTTTGGACACACATCAATAGGCTTCATACCCCTAACACATTGGGCCCTCGAAAAATCATTTGCATCCCTCTTTTGAAATGCATGAGAAGACCCTTAGCCTCGATGGAACCGACCTCTCTTTTGGAACTTACCTTCAAAATGGGCCCTCTTGGCCTGATGACCCCTTCTCTTCATCAATTTCTCCACTTTTATTTGTTTGGCATAGGTCATCAAATGTGACAAGTCCATGTTACTAATCAACACGGCAGACCGACAGTCCTTACTAACCAAGTCAAAAACACCCACCATATATTTGTTCATCCTGGATGTTGAGTCCACTAAATGAGGAGCAAACTTTGAAAGTCGGGTGAACTTAAGGGCATAATCCCTCACACTCATAGACCCTTCTCTCAAATTCATAAATTCCACCAACTTAGCTTTCCTAAGGTCAAGAGGGAAGAACCGATTAAGGAAGATCACCTTGAATTCCTCCCAAAGCACCACATAGTTGACTCCCTTTTCCTCCCTCCATTGGTTGTACCATATTTGTGCCACCCCTTTGACTTGGTGGGCTGCCAACTCCGTCTTATCCTCCGACCTCACACCCACGATAGACAAAACCTTGTAGATCTCATCAATGAAATCTTGAGGGTCCTCACTGACCTTTGACCTATGGGATTTTGGCGAATTTATTCTCATGAAGTCTCTCACTTGAAAAGCTAATATAGGGGCATGAAGGTCTTAGGCCCCTTAATTGGCTTGATTATCTACAACTTGTATAAGCAAGGTAAGAGCATTCCTAAGCTCTCCATTGGTCGGTTGTTCCTCGGGTGTGCAGGCTCATCTTTCTCTAGTGTTAGGCATGATCTAGGATAGCAAAGAATAATAGTTAGGGGGATAAATTTACTTCAAATATATAGCATAACTTAGAACATGAAGAAAGGAAAAGATTTCCTAAAATGTCTTATATCCCCCTACTCATATTTATAGTGCATAACACAACCATGAATAAGACTCTAATCAACGCGGTATGTTAGACTTCGAGGATTTAACAACTTAGTACTTTGATACCATCTTTGTCATGATCCAAGCCAATAGCCTAAACGTGATCGATGAATAAGGAATCCAAAAGAACCCCAAACAAGCCTCATAGCATATCATTACACATCCTTGGTCATGGAAGCTATTAAAACGACAATGAGAGATAGATAAACATAAACAAGGGAATTGGGAATAAGGATATACTTCCATGTCATAACATTAAGAAAAAATAGAGCCAAGACTCGCAGCATAGATACATAACATGTCCAAAAACACCTCTACCACATAGCTAAGAGTGGGGGCCACGACAAATAACCAGGCTCACCCTTATAGTCAATACATAAATAAAGTTAAGGTAGTCTTAATTACATAGCAAGAGATCATAAGCAACGTCCCCGAAATAAAAGACTCACTAACAACCTTGAGAGACAATCATAGTAGCTACTTGGAGGAGGAGGAGCAGGATCAAGCGATGCACCAATTACTATATGGTGACATCATTTAGGCATAGAGTATACATTAGTATATTTGAATGTAATAAGTATGTAGGATGCAATGCAATAAGTGATAGCAACAGAATCGAAATGCATAAGTATAGGCAATGAGTACATAGAGCAATATGGCATGCATGGAATATGCTTATAGTAAATCATACTTATATGGATCAAAATTAAGTATAAGGAGTGATCATTCTTAGTGTAATCCAAGGTCTACCACCCTCTTAGATAGGCGCATGAGGTACAAACCCCTTCATGAGGTTGATGGAGTACAAACCCCCCAACAAGGTTGATGGAGAACAAACCCCCCAATAAGGTTGATGGGTACAAACCCCCAACAAGGTTACTCAGGCCTACCACCCCCCTGAGTTGGGCGATCGAGGTACCAACCCCTCAATAAGGGTACACAGGCCTAAAAACCCCCGAGATAGACTTGGTTATCCCCAACACTATAAAGATAATATCATACATATATACACTCCTTTCATCATCATTCCATCATAATTGTGTCATCATTCTATCAGCATATGATCATTCAACTCATAAGACATGCATAGGACCTTCAATTCCTCAAGAAACCATAATCAGACATTTTATCACACTTAGAGGGTGTGTAGTGCTAGTGTAAAACTATGCAATTTAAGAGTGTTATCATTCTAGAAAATTTAATGTAATATCATCAATAGATACTTGGAAATACTCTCAAGCAATATACATCAAAACCCTTCATCAAAGCTCACATTAGATTTAGTTTCATAGCCCATAACATAGTAAAACAGTCATAACTTCATAAACCCAACATAGTATGCAGTGATTTTCATAATAATTAAGATCTATTTGTAAATAAAATTTAAATCATGCAATTAATGGAAAAAGGAATCTTGGGCATCATGAATGAAAGGAGCCCATGAAAGAAACCCACATACCTTTAGCTTTAGAGATGAACTTCATGAAGATTGAAAATGGAGGCTTGAAGCTTGGTTGAATTCCTTAAGATCTGGAGAGGGTTTTGAGACTTTAAATTTAGTACATAAAATATTGACTAAGTGTTTGAATGAGTATTGAGAAATGTTTAGAATGATATGAGGGTGAAAAATGTCTAAAGAATAGGTATTTTCATGTTTGCGAACACTTAGGCCCAAGACCCAATTCCTTGGACCAAGATAAAACTCACTAGCAGCAAAATACACACATTCTCATCTAGTTTGCGATGCGGACCTACTATAAAGGCAAAATTTATAAAGGTACACGAGGGTTGCGCATCATGATACCATCACAGATAGATTCTTGAAATAAAAAATTACAAAAAATGATATTATTAATTATTTGCTCTTGAAATCTGGATTAGACCTATTTCCCACTCAATTTGACCTCCTTATCAAGAAAAGGAATTTGAATTTTTGATATCGCATACGGATGTTGAGACATATGGAATTTACAATTTTGGGCACTTCTAATACACATTTTTGGGAACTTTTTAGGGTTGTTACACCGATAAATCTAAGAGGAGTTTCTAAGATCTAAAGACGAGGTTAACCACTACACCTAAGTTGACCTTGCTTGATGGGACGGATGGATTTATGATCTATTATGATGCTTCAAGGGTAAGATTAGGATGTGTATTAATGTAGAAGGGGAAAGTTATTGCCTATGCTTCAAGACAACTTAAGGTTCATGAGAAGAATTACCCCACTCACAATTTGGAGCTAGCATAAGTAGTGTTTGCTTTCAAACTATGGCACTACTATTTATATAGGGCACATGTGGATGTGTTCACAACCACAAGAGCCTACAATATGTATTCAACCATAAAATGTTTAATTTGAGGTAGAGGAGATGGCTTAAGTTAACATCAAGGTAAAGCTAACATGGTTGTTGTTGCTCTTAGCAGACTATCCATGGGAAGTACTACCCATGTGGAGGAGGAAAAGAGTGAATTAGCCAAGGAGGTTCATAGACTAGCACGACTGGGAGTCCAACTAGGTGAGTCAAGCGATGGAGGAGTTCATATGCATAATAAGTTTGCATAATCCCTAGTAATATAGGTGAAAGATCAAGAAGAACAAGATCTGGTCCTATTAGAATTGAAGGATAATATACATAAGTAGAAGGTGTTGGCTTTCACCAAAGGGAGAGATGGAGTGTTGAGGTATCAAGGCAGATTGTGTGTTCCAAATATTGATGGGGTTCGAGAGAGGATCATGGCAAAGGCCCATAGTTTAATATATTCGACTACCCAGGGTCTACTAACATGTACTATGACTCAAGGGAAGTCTACTGGTGGAGCGGAATGAAGAGAGACATTGTTGAGTTTGTTTCTAAATGTCCAAATTGTCAACAAGTTAAAGTTGAGCACCAAGGACCATGTAGAGTAGCTTAGAACTTCAAGATTCCAGAATGGAAATGGGAGATGATCAATATAGACTTTGTTACTGGTTTACCGAGGTCTCATAGATAGCATGACTCTATATGGGTGATAGTTGATCGAATTACTGAGTCATCTCACTTTATAGCAGTCAAGATGACTGACAATGTAGAGGTCTATGCCCGGTGGTATATAAGGGAGATTGTTAGGTTACATGGAGTCCCTTTGTCCATTGTTGCAGATAGAGGAGCTTAATTCACTGCCCTATTTTGGAAGACATTTTAGAAGGGTTTGGGTACGAATGTGCTCCTTAGCATAGGTTCCACCCTCAGACGAATAGCCAGGTAGAATGTACTATTCAGACATTGGAAGATATATTGAGAGCTTGCGTCATTGATTTTGATGGTAATTGGGATGGCCACTTACCTTTTATAAAGTTTGCCTACAACAATAGCTTTCGCTCGAGCATTCAGATGGCCCGATATGAGGTATGCTATAGGAGAAGGTGTAGGTCGCCGACTGGATGGTTTGAAGTAGGTGAAGCAGAGTTGATTGGACTGGACTTGGTTCACTAAGCTATGGAAAAGGTGAAAATTATTCGAGAAAGGTTGAGGACTGTACAGAGTCGATAGAAATCCTATACCAGATATCAAAAGAAGAGACTTAGAGTTTGAGGTCAATGATTGTATATATTTGAAAGTGTCGCCTATGAAGGTTGTGATAAGGTTCAAAAGGAAAGGAAAGTTGAGTTTGAGGTACGTTGGCCCTTATCATATCATAAAGAGAGTGGGCAATGTCGCTTATGAGTTAGACCTACTCCCAGAGTTAGAGGCTATCCACCTGGAATTCTATATTTATATGCTTAAGAAGTGTTTGGGAGATCCATAATTGGTAATGTCTATCGAGAGTATTGGAGTGAGAGATAGTTTGATATATGAGGAGATCCTTGTCCAAACCATTGACTGTTAGGTTCGAAAATTGAGAAACAAAGAGATTTCATCTGTAAAAGTATTATAGAGGAACCAATTTGTAGAAGAAGCTACTTGGAAGGCGGAGAAGGATATGAAGGCCAAATACCATTACTTATTCCAGCCTACCGATGATGAGAGAGTTGATAGTAAGTATTTTCCCCTATATTCTAGAACTTCCTATTCCTTGAGTCTTTCTTTCTTTTTCCTTTTCTTTGTATGATAGTGTTCTAGAGTCCGAGTGAGCATTGATGCGATGCATTAATTGTTTACTTTCAAAATTATCTGCTTTATTGATTGCACAAGTGAGTTGAGAGCTGGTTGATTGCTAGAGTCCATAGGTAAACTCGTGCCTTGCCTAAGTCTCTAGTTGCTTATCATTCAAGGATGAATGATCCAAAGGGAAAGATATTATGACACCCCATAACTCTACCCTCATATGTACACATGATGCAAGCCTTATCCCTATATGTTGGAGATGTATTAGAGTCATAAGAGACCTCTAGTACTTAGACGAGTTCAAGATTTTCCTATAAATTGAGTTTTGAGTGTTGAATTATACCAGGGTCAACTTTAAATGACCATAACTCTTAGAACAAAAAGAACTAGAGCTCCTACAATACATCAAATGGAATCCCTTTGAGTTAGCTTTCCGATCCACTTGGTTTCACCTCATTTAGAGTTCGGATTTAAAGGTTATAGTCATTTTACTAGAGACTGCTAGTGTAGAGGTTCACTATGAGACTTCTCTTACGGTTTGTAAGTGAGGGTATGGGTCATAGTTCGGGATCATAGCAATTTCAAGAAGCTTTGAAATTGAGCCTCATTTTTATGAGACGGGTGCTATGGGTTGTAGTATTGTGTACAGGTCGTAACGGGCCCCGTAACGGGCTTTTGACAACTTCTAAGAAGAGTTATTTTTGTCCTTTCTTCACCCTTTCTAAGCCTAAGGGTGACGTTTTTACACTTAAATCAGCCCTAAAACATCTCAGATAGCCTCTTTTATGTTGAAATATTCTCTCTAAGGCATAAGAGAAAAATTCAAGAGAAGAAGGGATAGGATTTGAAGAAGAACTTGAGAAATCTTCCTATTTCTTGCATGATACTTCAAGATTCTACACTCCCAGGTATGTAAGGCTTACCAAATTATGGATTCCTTCCTTCACACGCCCTTTTTCCATTATCTTGAGTTAATATTTGAGAAAGTTGAGATTTTTGAGAAATTTTTTCTATTTTAATACTTTATCCTTCTATTCATCATAAGGTCTTATTTTACATCACATTATATGAGATAATTCCTATGTTTTCATGAGCATGAATGTATGTATATAT